>JAYESA010000012.1:105419274-105684274 GCA_036927795.1 Iris macrosiphon | reverse complement strand
CGATGCCAAAGTCGTTGATCACTACTCTTTGCCTGAGCTCTGGATTCTTCTCTCTCAAGGACTCTTCGACTCTTGACCTCTATTCTCCTATTTTTCCCCCTTTTTCTCGACCTTGGAGTTTTTTGACCCTGGACCTCTGTTGATAGAGGTCCCTATTTATAGGGTTTTAGTGACAGTGACCATCAGTCGGCGTAGAAGCCGGGCAGTAGAAAGTATAGCACCTTTTACGCGACGGTTATAATAACCGTTACCTACGTATAAATGGTCTTTTGAATGAGTGTGTGACACATGTCTCATAAAGAGATAATGCGTATAACTGCTGCGAAGACCACGGCATAAAAGCCACGTAGGTAGTTATCCCTCGCGTAGAAAAGGTTGGCGTAGAAGCCAATAACTGTCACTATGGCGTAGAAGCCAAATAGTTTATCAAACTGGCATAGAAGCCAGGTAGGCGTAGAAGCCGAGCGGGCATAGAAGCCGAGTAGGCATAAAAGCCGAGTGCTGCATGGACAGGTAGCTAGCGTAGAAGATAGCTGATCCTCCTTCCTTGACTGAGGCTTTGAGTGAATTCTGAACCAAATAGCCTTAATACGCACCACTACAAATGTAGCCTGGGCTGGCGTAGTTCAAGGAGGTGGCGTATAGCGTGCTCCTCATAGCTAAAAATGGCCTGGTGGCCTATTCCAAGGAGATAGCGTACAACGTGCTCCCATAGCTGAAAGTAGCCTGGTGGCATAATGTGCAAAAAGCGATGACGTGGACGTTTTAGCCGAAATCACGGCTTTTGGAGATATAATCAAATCTATTGCATTAAATGCAGAAATCTACCCCCATTCTGTGTAATAAATACCGAGGCGTGCCTCGACGACCTGTCACCCTTCCGCGTATTAAATACAGAGACGTGCCTCGAGCCCTGTACGAAGAGCAGTCTTTACGTGGCAGTCTGTTTGTCTTCTGCGGAGCGTAAGAAGCTCACGTCTGCCTGTGTAAAACTAGGCAGCATATTCCAGAGGCATGTTTCGAAGATCTGCCATCATTCCGCGTATTAAATGCATTAGGCGTGTCTCAAAGATTTGCCATCATTTAAATGGATTAGGCGTGTCTCGAAGATCTGCCAGCCTTTCGTGCATTAAATACAGAGACGTGCCTTGAGCCCTGTACGAAGAGTAGCTTTTTACGTGACAGTCTGTTTGTCTTTTAAACTAGGCAGCGTATTTTCTTGTATGCGTAAAAGCAGTTTATGCCAAGAAAATGTCACTAAACGACAGTCTGGTCGCTGTGCCGCACCATCATTATAGCCATCGTCTTGGTAGTCGTGCCGTACTTTTTGTCAGGAGTTAGAAGTCAGGTTCACTACACGATTTGACAGGTTTATTTCGGAGAATACGAAGCATCCCTTGTACACTTCAATGCTGCATTAAAGCGGATGAGTTTTACGCCATAAAGGCGATATAGCACCCTTTTTATGCTGAAGTGGCCTGGACATACTGCATTATGCGGATAGTCCTTGAGCTTATATTTTATGCTGTACTCAGCAAAAAAGCTCTGTTTGTACGCTGATGGCTCCGGAGCCATATTTTACGCTGCCCAGCACTAGACTGTTGCGTAGAACTCTCTCAGTGTATTTTTTCATGCTTCTACAAGACCCCCTTCAAAGCTTTCAAATTCCTCGTATTTGAAATACTTTGAATGAAGCATGAAACGGTCAAGTCTGATACGTTCTTCAAGGCTGACCTTCTGGCGGATTATTGGGGATTTGTTGGGATTTGGTGTGTTCTCTTTGGCCTATAAAAAGGCTGAGGAGTTAACCTGTTCTTCCCACATTTCCTTCAGCACTCAGAGATGATCGTCGGAGTTCATCGGGTTGACTTAAGGAAGAAGAAGTCCATGTTCTTCCAGCATGTAAGGAGCCAAAAAAGACGGCATCTTCGAGCAAATGTCCTCTGCAACGATGGATCATGGAATGATATCATAGCCTCATTTGCTCGGGATAATCAGCAACTTTGTATGGCAGTTCTTCCAGGAGAGAGGAAGGGTCTCATTCGACCACACAGCTTGCAAGCTGTATTTTCTCCTGTCATTCATGGACAAGAGCAGACAAACTAGCTCTGTCCTCGAGTATTGAGTTGGGTTAAATACCTCAACTCAATCTGTCATGGCATACGGAGGATGGGATCTGCATAATTTAGGTAGGCCTAGTTCTGTATCCTCCCGACATTTATCATTTTCTTGTTAATCGGTTTACGGAAACCGACTAACTGCTGAAGAAGACGCGAAAGATCTCCACCAATACGAGAACCTGGCAGAACAGATTCTGGGGATGATCTTTCGACGAAGATGAGAAAATCCTTTGTAGACGAGATTTCCCTCATATGTAATCACGAAAATGAAGAAAAACCCCTTTATAGACAGGATTTCCCTCATATGTAATCGTGATTTAATAAAATCTTCTTCTTTTGTGCATATGATTATTTGCCATATCTTTTGTTGTGATGAAGTCTGAATATGTGTAGCTTCGACACGTCTGGTAACTTTGCCGACTCTGATAGAAAGAATATTAGGTCCCGTCCTATCTTTTACACATAACTGACGATGCGTAAAAAACCGCTTTAGCATTTAAGTCGAATATTCGAACTGTCTTGCTGTTAGGAATGGGAGAGCTGCGTAAAATTCTGAACTGTCACCCTTCTGAGAGAGAGAATTTTTGTTCAGACCATCATCTTCAAGAATGATCTCTCGAAAATTCCTTGGAACAGGGCGAGAAATGGCTGTCAAACTGAGTCGCCATCTTGAACTGTAGAGACTGGATTCTGGATGAACTTCCAATCGACCCAAGAAGAGTAACTTTCAATATTGTACTCTGTATGCTTTGGGTACTTGGGGTATTTTGAGGTCAAGAAGGAGTATCTTCTGTGTGAACTCTCGTAATTGACCGCCTTGAGAATTGTTCAGATATACGCCTATTCTGGCCTGCGTATTCTCAGATATGCGAAAAGTCCTCAATCTGTAAATATAGATGAGAGGAAAATTATAAGTTCGTAGCCTCTCGAGCGTAAAAGCTGCTGAGCATGAGAGCATTCGGGCGTAGAACTATAGATTTGTAGTCTCTGAAAAGAAAATCATCCGAGCGTAAAGTTGTGGATCTGTTGCTTCTGAGCGTAAAAGCCACAGCCACCGAGCATGAAATCATAGATTTATAGCTTCTGAGCGTGAAGTCGTAGGTTTGTAGCCTCTCGAGCTTAAAAGCTACCGAGCATAAAAGCATCCGAGCGTAAAACCATAGACTTATAGCCTGTGAGCGTAAAACCGTAGATTTGTAGCTGTCGATCGTAGAAAGCTCCTTAGCGTAAAAACACGAATCTGCTTTACACAAAAACTTTTCGAATTCACTGACTGTCCGCCTTCCCTGAGTAATAGGCTGACGTGGTGCCCAATCATGACTGAATATTGGACTTGGTTAGGGATTCGAGAGGTCCATCCGAACTCTATATATACCCCAAGGCTTTCAGAGAAAAACTTTTAATCTGTCTTCTTACAAATGAAAGCCTTCGACTATTCGAGTTCTCTCCTTCGTCTCTTCTCCGAGCACTCCGAGTTTTTCAGCAAAGGCCCCGAAACAAATATCTTCCTCTAAGGGAAAGAAGACTGACTCTTCTTCTCGCTTCTCTGCCTAAGCAAGGGCGACTCCGGTCGGGCAAGGCGACCTTCATTCTGAGCGAAGTGTCCCATCGACGAGCTCTGCGCCGGGCGTTATAGGTAAAGCGTTTGGGATGACGAGAACGATAAAAATCTTTCGCACACGTTGTACGTGAACGCGCTAGGTCATCTTCTGTGCTGATAGCCTCTTCGAGGAAGATGATGCACAGAGATGTTTCATCTTTTACGCCCATATTTCTAATGTGTTAGTGTAAAAACTCCATATTTTCGCAGTCTGGCGTAAAAGCACAGACTGTCGAAACTTGGCGTATACCATAAAATTTGAGTGTTACGCTTCTGGATGAAAATTCCAGCGTAATAACTCAAACTTTTGCAGTCTGGCGTAAAGCACAGACTGTCGAGTTTTTTGTGTATACTGCCAGTCTTGAATTTTACTCGTTGAAATAAGATTCCAGCATAAAAGATCAAGTTTTTACAGTCTTGGCGTAAAGCACAGACTGTTGACTTTTGGCATATGCTGCAAGATTGTAATGTCTAGTATAGAAACTGATGTGTCTTTTCTTACATTTTTGCAGTTAACTTGCGTGCGTCTCCACTGGCCAGGGTGATGGGTTCAGCTGCCGGGATGTTGCATTCCAACTACTTGGAGGATTTGTCCCACGTGACATTTCCCATCTCTGGAGCCCAATATCCTGAAGAAAAGGGAATCCTGATATCGTCCCAAGGAGAGCGGATGATGTTGAGCATGATCAACGGAGAGCCCCTGACGTCTATAGATGGGGCACAATATATAAAACCGACCTTTCTCTTCGGGGATATGATTGACAAGCAGTCCCAGACGAAGCCCAAGAAAGAGCTCTGGGTTTTCCCTGCCGGGGGCTTGGTCATGTACCTGCCCAAGATACCGAGAGACTACACCATCTCGGCATTCTTCCATGCCACACATCCAAGGAGGATATCGTGGACGCTGACTCCCAATCTTCACGGCCAGCCGGGGAAGATATTCTACCAGAAAGGATCTGACCAAGGGTCCTTCGTTAGCCGCCCTTCCGGCTCTGTGATGCCATTCAGGGGATTATTTTTGGGCGTTGTCCCGAGTGAGGACACTGCACCCTTCCAGCCAGTTCAGATACCGACTTTCTGCAACAATTTTATGAGGCACGGAGGAGTATACCCAAAGGTTAATCCTCGGACATGTGGGTGTATCACCCCCACAAATCTTCGTTGGGCTCGTTTTGCTGACTGGGCCCTGAAGCATTTTTAGACCGAGCTGGAGAATATAGGTTTGTACTCAGGTGTGATGGCCACCAGCGTTAGTTTGCCTCTCAACCCTAGCCTGTTTCTGGCTTTGATGGAGTGATACATCTCGCTCACCGGGACTTTCGCCACTCCACTGGAGGAGTTAGGATTGGCCCTCCATGAGATGGCAGAGATCTCGAGACTGCTGATGGGGGATACTCCATATGAAGAGTATGTTCCCACCAACCGGGAGCGGGGGGATTCAGACCTTCGGGTAGTGGCAGTGTACCAGGAGCTGATGTGCCACTACCTTGCTGCACCGCCTTCTATAATGAGCCTTCAGATTTGGCTCATATCAATAAATGGGCGTCCTACCACTTCTTTCACCGAGCCAGGGCTGCTAAGCCAGAGAAGGTCTTGGATACTAAGGATCAGCCTCTGAGCTTTCTGAGCGTGCTTAGTGCTTAGGTAGTCGACGATCTTATGGAAGACGCTGGGGCTCCAGATCAAATTCTCGACGAAGGGATAGGGAAATATCCTGCAGGCACTAAGGCATACAGTTATTTGAGGCATTGTCGCAGGCCTCTGTCCAAGGAAGCTCAACTAGCGGGCTTTCTTTCTATATGGCTGCGTCGACTGGTGGTACCCGGCATTGCATCCTCGGCCCGCATTTACCACAATACTTTGTGTCCTGCAGTGCATCTGGTGTTCGGGGCAAGACTGGGTTTGCTCCCTGCCATGGTGTGCCGCATACAAGCTGGCCTGAGGGCTATTACTGATGGGCTGCTTGCCGATGAAACTCAACGTGATAGCTTTCCCAGGGTAGAATTACCATATCTGTATTTGATGGGATGGTTAATTCTCCATAACCCCAGGGTGATGTCTCCCGGCTCCGGCAGCAGTTCGGGGGGTAGTTTTTTGCTGAATTACAAGAATTCCTCCTGGAACTTGTCCATAGTTTTAGACTGTCGGCGGGCACTGAATTTCATTCATAGATGGAAGATCTTCTACATTGTCCCCTCTGTACATCTTAATCAACAGGGGCGCAGACTTCAAGACGTGGGCGACAGAAAGACCGTTCTTTCTCCTGAGGCTTTTAATTGGTTGGTCTGCATTAGACCTTCCCATCTACTGTACAGAAGTGAAGACCAGTGCTTCTTGGAACCCTACTTGCCTTGTCGGTTTGTCATGCAGCTTGGGTACGACCAATTGTACGTTGGCAATGCCGTCACCAGCTTCAGGTCCAGGGGTGGACTCATTGATAGAGCGAGAGGGTGGCGATACTTCATCATGGGTTGCACTGAAGCAACTTTTACTGTGCCTACCATTTCACTCTCTACGGAGCTGCGTATGCTCCATTCGTATGCCCAGTTTCATGTGGCAACGAACACCTTCCATCACAATTTTGATATGCGTGAAAGCTTTAGGATGCCCTCCTCCAAGCCTGGGGGAAGATACGAGATCCCCTTAGTTTCCTCCGATGAGGGTGAAGATGCCGTCAATCCAGATGGCCTTTGTTGGCAATACCGAGGGGTGAAATACCTCAACCTGCCGGGCCTTTGGTAATTTCTGGTAAGCGAAGGGCTCTTGCTCCGACGAAGACTTTCCCTTGCAAGAAGAAGAAGAAGACGGTTAGTCGTCCTCTCAGGATTCCCGGCCATGAGGCTCCTAGAAGGAAACATGCTATTTCCCCTGTCGGGGACGATTCTTTGAGTGAAGGTTTCTCGCCATTTAGAGAGGGACCCTCTACAGTTCCGGCTGGCGGTATCGGAGAATCTCTGTTTGAGGCTGCTACTACTTCAGGCAGTGGTATGAGATCGCCTTCGGGGCCGAGCCGAATAAGGATATCTGTATCCAGATCAGCATCGAGAGAGACCCCTGCCGTGTCTGTCAGTGTACCCAGCGAGATTCCAGCCGATGAGCCTCGGTTGGAACTTGACGAGGACCTGAAAGAATATTTGCCAGTGTCGGTTGACACACCACCTTCTCCAGGTATGACAGCTTTCTTAGCATCATTAAGAAATGATTTAGCTGTACTGGCTACAGACGCGACATATATGCCATCGGCCATGGGTAAATATCGTCTTTACGCCTCTTTCTTAGAAAAATTAACATCACGTTGATAATATTAACTTTCTTCTGTCTTCTTTTCAGGGGAAGACATCTATGGGGAGGGTAGCGTTGACGTCCTTTTTGGCTCTACTTCAGCTCCTGGCGACGATATGGAGGTGCCCGACTTCGGAGAGGAAGCACTTTCGGGTGCCGGCTCGCCTGCCGAAGAGATTCCGATATCTCAAGAGGGGGATGAGCCCGTCACTACGACAATGCCTCCTTTCAGTACGCCAATCGTTCCAACCGTTGTCGGCACCTTTTCTTTTGTCGCACCACCTGTTGAGGCGACGACTGTGGCAACGTCGTCGGCAGTCATTCCTGGAGGGGGATTCTCTGATATTGCAGCCACCCCCAGCACCTACTTGAATCTCACCAAGTTGGTCGAGCAGTTTTCTACCATTTTCTACGCCACTTTGAAGACGCTGATATCAATGGTGCTGGAGAAGAACTTAGGCTTCGAGGCTCTGAGGACGTCCTGTAACCTCACTATAGCACAGATCAGACATTTCAATGATACTGGAAGAGCTGATGCGCTAGAGAAGATAGTTAATGGTTTGGAACAACCTATTAACGAATATCTGCAGCTATCTCGAGGCAGTGTCGACGAGCTGATTCAGGCTGAATATGAATCCCTCACTGCGCAGCTCGCTGAACAGATGGAAGGCCTAGATAAATCTATCCAGGCGTGACATCAGGAGATAGATGAAGGAAAGGCCGTCTTGGAGGAAGTTATTCCTCTGCGAACAAAGTGCCAGGCCGATCATGAAGGAAATATAGCGAGGGTCCGTAGATTGGAAGCAAAGCTCGCCCAGGCAAAGGAGTGGGCCTCTCAGTCCTTAGAAGCTCTAGATGTCATGAATGGCCGAGTGGATATAGCTCAGCAAAGCTTGGTACGTGCAAGAGCTGACTGCGCCGAGTTTATTCAGGCTAGGTCTGAACTGTACCTTCTGAGCAATGAGGAGACAAGACTGGAGTGGGCTCGTGCTAACGTCTTGAACTCCAGGAATGAGAAGATGGTCGCACTGGCGCAGCAGATCCGCGACCTAACCGCTCCCCCTTCATGATGTACTTTTTTTTTGCTTTTTAATGTACTTTTATCTGACTTTGTGGACCCATTATTTTGGAGTATAAATGACAGGTTTAGGTGAAAGTGATATCAGAGGTAATATGGAGGTGATATACTCTCGGTAAGTTTTAGCTGGACATGTCTATTCAGAGGTTATATGATAGAATATGCTTTAGCTAAAATTTATTTTGGAAGTAGTATTGTTAGAATGAGATCTTCGCCATACTCCGTTTGAGCAAAGGAGGTTAAGCATAGTACCTTTTCAGGAATTTGCCATTGATAGGAGCCATCAATAAGTCTCCATTAGGCTTGGCTAACCTGTAAGCACTGTTTGAGAATGTCGGCTCGTTCACATAAGGGCCTTCCCATTTGGGCTGGAATTTACCCTTACTCTTGTGAGTAAGGATCATCGGCCTCTTCACAGCTAAGACTAGCTCGCCAACTTTGAACACTCTTTCCTTTACTTTTTGATTAAAAGATCTGAAAATGCGTGCCTGGTAGAACGCGATGCGCTGTTGAGCTTGGAGGCATTTCTCGTCTAATCCTTCTAACTCTTGAAGCCTTAACAGGTCATTCTTTTCTTGAGTCAGCTCATTAGCCACTGCTATCCTGAGTGACGGGATTTGGACTTCGATGGGGAAAACTGCTTCGCTCCCGTAAACCAATGAGAATAGGGTACAATCCGTCGGTGTTCGTACCGTTGTGCGGTATGCCCAGAGATATTCTCCTAGCTTCTCATTCCAATCCTTCTTGTTCGAAGAGACGAACTTTTTCAAGAGTTTGATAATGGTTTTGTTGAAGGCTTCTGCCAAACCATTAGCAGCAGGATTGTATGCCGTAGAGGCCATATTTTGTATCCGATTTTTATCGCAAAATCGATGAAACGCGTGGCTGACGAACTGAGGCCCATTGTCATGAATTATCCTTCGGGGTATCCCAAAGCAATAAATGACATTATGCTTGATGAAGGTGATCACATTAGATGTCTTCACCTCAACAAGAGGGATCGCCTCTACCCATTTGGAGAAATAATTCCAGTATGAACCGGTGACCTCTGGAAGAAGACGGGTGAATAGGACCAATGATATCCATACCCCATGCTTCGAAAGGCCAGGATGCAACCGTAGGATATAGATGTTCACAAGGTTGATGTATAAAGTCTGCATGGACCTGACAGGCTCTGAATTGTCTTCCATACTTCATTGTATCTATGATCATAGTAGGCCAGTAATAGCCCATCCTCCTGATACGATCCTGTAGCTTAGGACCGGGTTGATGCGCTCCGCATACGCCGTCGTGAGCTTCATGGATAATCTGCTGTGCTTCGTCATCTGAGAGATATCTCAATAGCAGTCCGTCGTAGGTCCGGCAATATAGACATTGTGAAGAAGCGTCATGATAGAAGCATAATGATCATCTTTTGACGGATACTACTTCTTTAGGGTCCTCCGGTAAGATTTTGTATGCCACGAAATCTATAAAGGGACTTCTCCAGTCTCTCTTGGGAGGATCTGTGTTCATAGCATAGCTGCGTTCTATGTGAAAGTTGTTTTTCACACAGAATAAATCTCTGTTAAGAAGGATTACCGAATTCTGCTTTCTTATAGGAATAGCTAGATCTGCAGCTAGACTGGCTAGGGCATCAGCTTCCAGATTATGAGATCGAGGTACATGCTCTAGGAAGAATCTTTTGAATATCATGGCTATCTCGACCATTGCTTGGTAATAGGGGATGAGGTCTGGATTCCGGACTTCATATATTCCTCTGACTTGATTGACAATCAGCAGAGAATCACCGAAAGCTTCCGGAGATTCGACGTCCAATTCTTTAGCGACTTGGAGCCCGATTAGCAGAGCATTATACTCCGCCACATTATTAGAACTGGGCTCGCTAAGAGAATATGCCCGATAGATGACGAGTTTATCAGGAGTGACCAGGATAATTCCTACTCCTGAGACCATGTTTCCCCTGGGGCCAGTCCTTGAGGCGCCATCGAAGAATACTTGCCATGTATTACTTTCCACTGCGGAATTACATTCTGCAACTTCGTCGGGGATATCCTCATATAGTTTGGAGTTCTCCAAAATCGGATGAGCAGCTAGGAAGTCAGCCAATGCTTGGCCTTTGATGGACTTCTGAGGGACATACACCATGTCATATGGTGTCAATAACATCGCCCAAGTCGCGAGTCGGGAATTAAGAACACTTGGCTTGCTCATCAGTACCCGAAGAGGATTGATCCTGGAGATGACATGGATAGTTTGGCCTGTGACAGTGTCACATTTTTTGAATAGCGAACATCAGAGCCAAGCACTCTTTCTCCACTGGATTGTACCGGTGTTCGGCTTTGACCATTGTCCTGCTTAGATAGTAGATAGGCTGTTCATGACCCATATCATTCTTCTGTGCGAGAAGAGCTCCCAGAGAATGATCCATTGATCGAACATACAGCAAGAATGGTCTTCCTATGACGGAAGGCACCAGAACTGGCAAATTTGTGAGGTAGTATTTGATATCATTGAACGCTTGCTGATAGGCTTCGTCCCATACGAAGGATACACCTTTCTTCATGAGACAAGAAAAAGGATAACATTTCCAAGAGAGGTTGGATATGAATCTCCGGATGTAAGCCAGACGACCTTGAAATCCCTTGAGTTCCCTCAGATTGCGGGGTAATCGCATTTCCAGGATGGCCTTGACTTTATCAGGGTCTACTCGAATGCCTTTTGTGGTGATAACAAATCCCAGGAATTTGCCACTGGATACACCAAGAAAGGACTTTGTATGATTCATTTTGAGTTGATGTTGGCGCATCAACTCAAATACTGTCTTCAAGTCTTGGATGTGATTATCCTTGAGGCAGCTTTTGACAGCTACATCGTCCACATAATATTCCACTATTTTGCGCAAATGCTCATGGAATATGTTACTCATAGCCCGTTGGTACGTAGCCCCGGCATTCTTTAATCCGAAGGGCATGACCGTATAGCAATATACCCCCAATGGTGTCCGGAAGGCAGTATGCTTCTCGTCTTCAGGATGCATCTTGATTTAATTGTATCCTGAAAATCCGTCCATGAAAGACTTACGTTCAAAACTGCATGTATTGACAATTATGACGTCTGTAATGGGAAGATAAAACTCATCCTTGGGGCAGGCTGCGTTCAGATCTCTGTAATCGATGCAGATACGTACTTTCCCATTTTTCTTCATGACCGGGACAACATTTGCGACCCAGTCATGATGTTGTTCTTCCCGGATGAAACTGCAGGCTATCAACTTCTTGATTTCAGCTTCAATGGCGTCCATCATATCCGGGCGGAACCGGCATTGGTGCTACTTCACGGGCTTCGAATCGGGCAATATATTGAGTTTATGAGTAGCAACCTTTGGATCAAGACCTGGCATATCCTCATAATTCCACGCAAAGACGTTGATATATTCTTTTATCAGTTGGATAATTTCTTCCCTTTCTTCTTCGGAAAGATTATTACTGATAAATATTGGCTTTGGCGAAAGTTCATCCCTAACATTGATCCGGATAACTTCATCTTCAGTGGGAGGTTCTCAGTCGGCCATCAGCTCCTCGCATAATCCGGAGGGCGGGCAGATTCTTCCCTTGTTGGCATAAATGCCGAGAAGCTGCGTAGTCCGCCACTTGCTTTCCCTTGCGTAGATTACAGGAATTATCTACTTTTCCGCGGAGGGCAGATGCATTTTTACGCGCGGAGCGCGTTTGGAATTTCTGATTTGGCGCTAAGGCATTATCAAAAATTTTGTCTGCCACGTCATCGACGGGAGACTGGTTTTTACGCGCAGAGCGCGGAGTAGACTTCTGGACTAGCGCTGAGGCATTGTCAGAAGTTTTGTCAGCCCTGTCAGTGACAGGCAACTGAATTTTATGCGCAGAGCGCGGAATAGACTTCTGGACTAGCGCTGAGACATTGTCCGAAGTTTTGTCTACCACGTCACCGACGGGAGACAGAGTTTTACGCGCGGAGCGCGAAGGTTGTGCAGCTACAACCTGGTCGGTCGGAGAGATCGGACAGATCGAAGAGTCGACAGGAATTGTAGGGGATGTCTTGGGCATCCAAACCTTACGCAGTTTGCTGTTGTCTTGGACAGAGAGAGAGTGAGAGCTACCCCCTGCTCAAAGCATATCTTCGTAGGCAAACTGGATGACCAGGGTCTTCTTCACGGATCCCACGGATACCGCATCGTGTTGAGCAATAGCTTCCTCGTCAGAAGTGAAAGACGTCCCCAGTAGAGTCGTCATCTTATTGTTTGATAATAAACAAAAGATATAGAAACGAGATTTATATGAAACCCGCTCTTTGGTTTACAAACAAGATTGTACAATTAATCCTATACGAGGATGTCGAGTATAATTTTTTAATCTGGTTAAATATTGCTATAGGAGTCTGATCTGCAGTCGATCACTGTGTCCCTTGGACCACAATATGGTAAAAAAGTGTCGTAGAAGACAGAAAGTAGCTTCGAAGGTTGCAAAAGAGAGTGGATGCTCGATGCCAAAGTCGTTGATCACTACTCTTTGCCTGAGCTCTGGATTCTTCTCTCTCAAGGACTCTTCGACTCTTGACCTCTTTTCTCCTATTTTCCCCCCTTTTTCTCAACCTTGGAGTTTTTTGACCCTGGACCTCTGTTGATAGAGGTCCCTATTTATAGGGTTTTAGTGACAGTGACCATTAGTCGGCGTAGAAACCGGGCAGTAAAAAGTATAGCACCTTTTATGCGACGGTTATAATAACCGTTACCTACATATAAATGGTCTTTTGAATGAGCGTGTGACACGTGTCTCATGAAGAGATAACGCGTATAACTGTTACGAAGATCATGGCATAAAAGCCACATAGGTAGTTATCCTTCGCGTAGAAAAGGTTGGCGTATAAGCCAATAACTGTCACTATGGCGTAGAAGCCAAATAGTTTATCAAACTGGCGTAGAGGCCAGGTAGGCGTAGAAGCCAAGCGGACATAGAAATCGAGTAGGCATAGAAGCCGAGTGCTGCATGGACAGGTAGCTAGCGTAGAAGATAGCTGATCCTCCTTCCTTGACTGAGACTTTGAGTGAATTCTGAACCAAATAGCCTTAATACGCACCACTGCAAATGTAGCCTGGGCTGGCGTAGTTCAAGGAGGTAGCGTATAGCGTGCTCCTCATGGCTGAAAATAGCCTGGTGGCGTATTCCAAGGAGATAGCGTACAGCGTGCTCCCACAGCTGAAAGTAGCCTGGTGGCGTAATGTGCAAAAAGGGATGACGTGGACGTTTTAGCCAAAATTACGGCTTTTGGAGATATAATCAAATCACTTGCATTAAATGCAGGGATCTGCCCCCATCCTACGTATTAAATGTCTAGGCGTACCTCTACGACCTGTCACCCTTCCGCGCATTAAATGTAGAGACGTGCCTCGAGCCCTGTACGAAGAGCAGCTTTTGACGTGGCAGTCTGTTTGTCTTCTGCGGAGCGTAAGAAGCTCACGTCTGCCTGTGTAAAACTAGGCAGTGTATTCTAGAAGCATATCTCGAAGATCTGCCATTATTTTGCACATTAAATGCATTAGACGTGTCTCGAAGATTTGCCATCATTTAAATGGATTTAGGCATGTCTCAAAGATCTGCCAGCCTTCCGCGCATTAAATGCAGAGACGTGCCTTAAGCACTGTATGAAGAGCAGTTTTGACGTGGCAGTCTATTTGTCTTCTACGGAGCATAAGAAGCTCACATTTGTCTGTGTAAAACTAGGCAGCGTATTCCCTTGTATGCGTAAAAGCGGTTTACGCCAAGGAAATGTCACTAAACGACAGTCTGGGTCGCTGTGCCGCACCATCATTATAGCCGTCGTCTGGGTAGTCGTACCATACTCTTTGTCAGGAGTCAGACATTAGGTTCACTGTACGATTTGACAGGTTCATTTCCGGGAATACGAAGCTTCCCTTGTACACTTCAATGTTGCACTAAAGCGGATGAGTTTTACGCCATAAAGGCGATACAGCACCCTTTTTACGCTGAAGTGGCCTGGACATACTGCATTACGTGGATAGTCCTTGAGCTTATATTTTATGCTGTGCTCCGCGTAAAAGCTCTGTTTGTACGCAGATGGCTCCGGAGCCATATTTTACGCTGCCCAGCACTAGACTGTTGCGTAGAACTCTCTCAGCATATTTTTCATGCTTCTATATACCGGGGTATCAAGTAGGGTATCAAGTTGTTGGTGTTGTTGTACTGCTATATGATGTTATTGCGTAGCCATCATACCTCTGATAATTTTTAACAGTGTCAGGGTATCAAGTATTGCTGGTGTAACTAGAACTGTCGCGGGTACCTGGATCTCTAGTACAAGTTGCCTACCCATTGGCTCTACTCGAAGCTGATCTTGAGGAAGTACTGTCGCTTGCTGGCACTCAATGGGATCTTACTCTGCTAGTTGTTCTACCACATCTGCTACCCTAATAGGCAGAGAAGAGGAGCCCCTGAAGGAAAAGGACACCAAGACATCAAATGATAGGATATGAAAGAACAAGGAAGCAAATTATTGATAGTTCAAGCTCGGCATCGAAGAAGACGAATTCAGGATATCAATGGGACAGTTTTTATTAAGACTCCTAGAACAAGATACCCCACAAGTCTAAAAAGATAGACCTGCGTGGGCCACAACTAAAACTTTGTCATGCCCCAGTACCGGAATACGAAGATGGACATGGCCAGCTACCCCGGATAAGGTACTATACGTCGTACGGTGATCATGGTTGTAGCTAGACAAGGGGGTGTATACTACAATCAAGTCACCTAGGGTCAAGAAAATTTATGTCTCAATCATCAACCAAGAACCAATAAGAATAAACATGTAAGATAAAGCAGTTAGGCGTCCCTGACGCTCTATTAGAATGATCATAAAACTAGTTATACAGGATGGTACACTAGTATATTGCCAAGAGTATATGATTATAAGTCAGCCACGATCTGAATAATATACAATCATGTAGAGGAACTAACGTTTGGATAATTTGGCTAACAAGTGTTGTCGGCTAGACGCCAAAAGGTAATACAAAATGATAATCATAGTAGAGGAGAAGAAATCCACTCAAGTTCCTCGACGGACATCCTTCTGGTGTGCGCCATCGGTCAGGTACAGGACATGATCCTAGGGCTCTGCTACTAAACCTGACCAAACAAAACCAGCGAGGTCAGACCCCGAGAACAAGTACCACAAAGAAGCACAAGTGAATGAAGCAAAATCAATAAGTACATAAAATAGGAATATGTTCCACAACTGCAAGCGTATTACCTTTCATTGGAGCAGTAGGACACCTCTACAACCAAACAAGGACAAGAGATATCGTACTACACCGAGACAGGGTACGACTCACCAATTATGAACTCGACGAAGATACAACACGTCAGTATAATCCAGAACACATATGCCATAATACCAGCTAAGATATAAGTATAATATGCAGCTTTGGTACATGACTTATTGTGACACATTAGCGCAACCCTACAACCAAACAATGACAATGGTTGAACTATCGTACCACAATAGTTCATGTCCCTAGACTACCAGTACATTCACTTTTAAATCGGCCAATTAATCTTACAGCTTGTTATGTGAATTCTGAGTTATCTCAGAACAGATGCATAAAAAAATTCTTAAATCGTGAGTTGTTTAGCAGGGCTAACCGAACCATAGTAATCGTATAGCATATTGCATATTATGCACCGGTCCCTCGTAAGGCCACCGTACTAGGATCACATAGAACGCATTATACAATATAAGTGTTCAGATATTGTTGTCCACTAATACGGATGTGACCAATATCCATGGGGGTCAGCCTTGCACGCCTTGACGATATTCTGAGTGGCTAATGTGCACGATCTCGGGATTTTATCCCTCCCAATGCTCTACCAGTTTTAGTTGCATAGATTAACCCTATAGTTATTTTGGGAATCACATGGCGTGGTCACATGATCAATCCTCCTATATGTCGTACCATAGTACGGGCACGCTAGATACGAATCTACTTTATCACTTGGAAGTTCAATTTTGATTCACCCCAGCGTGATGCAACCATCAACAAATAACCTAGCCACGCTTTGGTAGTTAACCCACATACCATGTCCGTGCTGGAGAAATAATGTAATAATATCATATGTTGCGTAGTATAGGGGGCATTCTTGATGCACAACCCAAAATATGTAATCTCATAGCACGTAGAAAGTTATGTCGTACCTTAGTGCACATTGATAATGTAACACATATCACGTAGAAAATTGTATCAACATGGATACACGAAATCGGTTCGAATTACCAAACTTATAGTTGGTCATATAAGCCTTATCATATTGGGACAAGTTGTCACGCCCCAGTCCCAAAATACATAGGAACAGGAATACGCAACATGCCAGCTATGCATTCAACCAGACTCTGGTCTGACTCGAATACGTATAAGCTGTATAATAAGGGTCACTATCTAAATAATCCAGTAAATATAAACATATATGTATCAATCCACAAAGAACATGAGTACACAAGAATGAGCTACATGTGCTAAATTTGGCCGTCTAATAACACACAAACTCGAATAGACTCGAGAAGAAATATAAGTATATAAAAACTAGGCTACAACAGGAGATGAATAAATAATATAAAATAACCATAATACCGGTAGAAATGATATGAATACCAGAAACTAATGCCTGCAAGTCAAGCAACTCCATCAGCAACTCCAAGGGATCCGTAATCGTCTATGCTGCAAAACTGGCAGGGGACCAGCTCCTCTGAGGGACGTAACAAGGTACAAAATACAGCATGCCAAAGTATAACAAAAAGTACAAGTGCAACGACGGTATAATCTAGTAGAGCCACCTAAGTGAGACACAGTTTGAAGACAATGTTCGATGCATGGGCTATCCAAAATAAAATCGTAGCTCCGAACACAGAGACACATAGGGCGTACCGTAGCTCCGAACACAGAGTCACATAGGTGATACTACTACTCCGGATACAGGAACACTACATCAACAGGATATATACGTATATAAAGCGCGTGCAAAGGAGCCCAAACGTCTAGTAACTGTCTTCCCCTTCCCAAGCGATCAACGAGTGTGCGTTGAACCTGAACCTCTATCTAACAGTCTCATCATGGTCGTCCCAGATTTCGGTCATGCTGTCAGTATCAGGATATAGAAAATCTGGCATAATGATAGTGTGTGAATGTGTCCTAGGGTTATGATGTAACCAAGTGTGTACATCAAGGTGTTACAAATATCTATCAATCGTTACTGGACGTTACCGACGAATGTATGCATCCGGTTATGACCCGGACGAGATATAACGGTTCTAATCCAAAATATGCACAATGCATATAATAAATAAATAAATATCTGGTAACTTAAATACAGGATGGCAAGGTACACTTGCCTGGATCCGGCTGATGAAGATGGGGCTCCGGTACAATGTCCAAGTTTGCAGGTCCTGTAGTACCTAGAGACGAGATACAAGCTCAATCAATAGACTATCACGCGGCTAAAATAAGAGGTGACACACGTCTAGCATATGTTTTAATCTCTGTTACAACTCACATAGACACTAAGCTAGAGGGTTGACCAAGGTTGACTACGGGTATGTTACATCTAATCCAATTAATCACCTGTACAATATCATCAAATAATTCCTCAATCCTACTATATTCATCATGAGGTTCAGTAGTTTAAGTATGTTCGTTCCTCAGATTTTACCCTAGTCTTCACAGACGTTATCACGTATATTTTAAACATCATCCTTGAATAAATTATTAATTATTTATTAAACCCTCAAATATATACATTCATTTCCATTTCACAATAAAAACTACTCCTTAATTAAATTTATTATTTTTATTCATCCCTTAATAAACGACCAACATTTAAGGATCACGACATATACTAAAACAACCGATCAACAATGCATATACCATTATGGATAAAACCCTAAAAATCTCATATAGCATTTAAAACCCCAACCTCATTATATATCACATTTCCAACCATCATTTCATATCCTCAACCTATGAACATCATTGCATATTTAAACATGTATTAAATCTAAAATATCACATGCATATATAATACTAAAATCTCAATACATATATGTAACCCTAACTAATTCTATTTCATTCACACCCTAAACTTAATGTATAACCATAACAATAACTAATATATATCCCAAAAAATCAATATGAAACTATACTACATAACTAGAGGGAGAGGGGTTTACCTCGGCGATGTGGTGGTTGCTGGCCGGAGGGGTCGACAGCGAGGTAGGGGAGGTATTTGTGACAGAGATCGGGGGGTCGACGGCAGCTCGCCGGAGTGGGGGGGAGGCCGATCGGGCTGCTGGTGTGGGGTTGATGGTGATGATGATGATGGTGATGATGAAGATGATGAGGATGATGATGATGCTGGTAGTGAAGGGTGGTGATGCTGGTGGTGAAGTCGGAGTTGTTGATGGAGTTGCTTGACTTGCAGGCATTGGTTTCAGGTATTCATATCATTTCTACCGACATTATAGTTATTTTATATTATTTATTCATTTGTTGTTGTAACCTAATTTTTATAGACTCATATTTCTTCTCGAGTCTATTCGAGTTTGTGTGATATTGGGCTGACGACTTTAGCACATGTAGCTCATTCTTGTGTACTCCTGTTCTTTGTGGATTGAGACATAGATGTTTATATTTACTGGATTATTTAGATAGTGACCCTTATTATATAGCTTATGTGTATTCGAGTCGGACCAGAGTCTGGTTGAATGCGTAACTGGCATGTTGCGTATTCCTGGTCCTATATATTTTGGGACTGGGGCATGACATGTTTAAATAATCCGTACCATGATTTGATGAGAGCCGAATCTGAGACCGATCTTCGAGAATACACATGCACCAGTAAGCTGGTTAAATAAATCATTTATGCGTGGTAGTGGGTACTTGTTCTTTATCGTTACAGCATTTAACGCCCAGTAATCGATACACAAACTTACCGTCCCATCCTTCTTCGACACAAATAAAATGGGTGCTCCCCATGGAGAAATACTAGCTCGAATGAAACCCTTATCTAAAAGATCATTTACTTGTACTTTTAACTCAACCAACTCCTTCGGTGCTAGTCTGTAGACGGAGGAAGTAACTGGCTCTGCTCTGGGAGTCAACTCTATGGTGTACTCTATCTCTCTGTCAGGTGGCAGGCCTGGGAGATCCTCTGGAAACACATCCTCAAAATCTGATATAATGCGGGGGTACACCGGTTCACCTTCTACAATGTGTGCCCCTAAGCTAGATGGGCCCCATGCTCCCGGGCTCCCCGAAGAGACTCAAACTCAGGGTAATCTGGTGGTCTAAATATAGTGCAACCACGTCGACAATCTAGCATCGCGTGGTATTGGCTCAACCAACTCATGCCTAGGACAATGTCATAGTCTAGACTTAATCTCATAATAAATTCTCCCGTTCTATTTACAACACTAATCCTCCAAAATAAAAATTCTTTCTTGCCTAATGTATAATTTCTCTTTTCCTTAAAATTTTCCCTAAAATTTTTTTCCTCAAAATTTTTTCTTTCCGTTATTTATTGCTCCGGGTCACATAGTGCAATTTTTTTTAATAATGGTATCACCAAAGCACATGCTAGAATTTCTGGTATCAGATCATCATCTTCCAGGTGAGAGCCTAAAATTTCATCTTCTCCAGTTCATAATATCATTCCTAGTATCGCCATCCTGGGCTACAACTACTTCCTAGCATCTAACTATGTATTTCCATCAATTATTCTAGAGGGTTAGGATCAACAATCTTTCTAGCTCCCAATACTTTCCAAGTCAATGCTATCTCAAGTAAGGGTAGGTTTTACCCGCTCTAGGAACATACTTCTAAGTCCAATTTTTTTGCTAATATTCTCCACTAGTTCTAGCATCTAAAAAGAACCTATCCACCTACCCTACTAAGGGTAACAATCTTCTTAGAGAATATTTCAAAATCATGTCGTCTGTCGTCTTAACTACGATCTTCTTCTGGAGGGAACCGTCAGGCACAAGCATTCGTCCTTCCGAAATGCAAGGAGATGAAAAATAAGGATAATGATATTGATGAAAAAGGAACAAATACAATTGGGAAGTCCAATGGAGATAATCAATTACGAAGGGAGTTTTTAAAATCGATTATGGATTGAGATCCTATTCAACATAAATCCTAAATTGCAGGCTCGTTCGGTACAGTAATGTAACCAAACGATATGCTCAAGACCTGCATGGGCCACCATAAAACATGCCATACCCCAGTCCCAAAATATATAGGACCAGGAATACACAACTTGCCAGCTACGCATTCGACCAGACTCTGGTCCGACTCGAATACATATAAGCTGTATAATAAGGGTCACTATCTAAATAATCCAGTAAATATAAACATCTATGTCTTAATCCACAAAGAACAGGAGTACACAAGAATGAGCTACATATGCTAAAGTCGGCCTCCCAATAACACACTAACTCGAATAGACTCGAGAAGAAATATGAGTCTATAAAAACTATGCTATAACAGTAGATGAATAAACAATATAAAATAACCATAATACCGCTAGAAATGATATGAATACCTGAAACCAATGCCTGCAAGACAAGCAACTCCATCAACAACTCCAAGGGCTCCGTAATCGTCTATGCTGCAAAACTGGCAGGGGACCAGGTCCTCAGAAGGACGTAATAAGGTACAAAATACAGCATGCCAAAGAATAACAGAAAGTACAAGTGCAACGACAGTGTAATCTAGCATAACCACCTAAGTAAGACACAGTTTGAAGACAATGTTCGACGCGTGGGCTGTCCAAAATTAAATCGTAGCTCCGAACACAGATACACATGGGGCGTACAGTAGCTCCGAGCACAGAGTCACATGGGTGATACTACTACTCCGTATATTAGAATAGAGGAACCTAAATGTCTAGTAACTGTCTTCCCCTTCCCAAGCGATCAACGAGTGTGTGCTGAACCTGAACCTCTATCTAGCAGTCTCTTCATACTGAAGTAACTATCAACAAAAGCGACCCTAAGGTTATCCCAGATTTCGGCCATGTTGTCAGTATCAGGATACATAAAATCTGGCACGATGACAGTGTCTGAATGTGTCCTAGGGTTATGATATAACCAAGTGTGTACATCAAGGTGTTGCGAACATCTATCAATCGTTACCGACGAACGTCTGCACCCGGTTACGACCCGGACGCGAAGTAACGGTTCTAATCCAAAATGCGCACAATATATATAATAAATAAATAAATATCTGGTAACTGAAATACAGGGTGGCAAGGTATACTTGCCTGGATCCGGCTGCTGAAGATGGGGATCCGGTACAATGTCCAAGTCCGCAGGTCCTGTAGTACCTAGAGACGAGATACAAGCTCAATCAATAGACTATCACGCGGCTAAAATAAGAGGTGACACACGTCTAGCATATGTTTCAATCTCTGTTACAACTCACATAGACACTAAGCTAGAGGGTTGGCTAAGGTTGACTACGTGTATATTATATCTAATCCAATTAATCACCTGTATAATATCATCAAACAATTCCTCAATCCTACTATATTCATCACGAGGTTCAGTAGTTCAAGTACGTTCATTCCTCAGATTTTACCCTAGTCTTCACAAACATTATCACGCATATTTTAAACATCATCCTTGAATAAATTATTAATTATTTATTAAACCCTCAAATATATACATTTATTTCCATTTCACAATAAAAACTACTCCTTAATTAAATTTATTATTGTTATTCATCCCTTAATAAACGACCAACATTTAAGGATCATCACATATACTAAAATAACTGATCAACAATGCATATACCATTATAGATAAAACCCTAAAAATCTCATATAGCATTTAAAACCCCCAACCTTATTATATATCATATTTCCAACCATCATTTCATATCCTCAACCCATGAACATTATTTCATATTTAAACATGTATTAAACCTAAAATCTCACATGCATATATAACACTAAAATCTCAATACATATATGTAACCCTAACTAATTATATTTTATTCACACCTTAAACTCAATCTATAACCATAACAATAACTAATATATATCCCGAAAAATTAATATGAAACTACACTACATAACTAGAGGGAGAGGGGTTTACCTCGGCGATGTGGTGGTTGTTGGACGAAGTGTCACGACCCGCACCCGGTGTAAGGGTACTAGTCGGAAACAACGCCCAGCCTACGCCGCAGAATCGGCGGTAGAACGCTGTCTAGATAATCTATCTAATATAATGAACCACCAATAATGATAAAATACTCAATCATAAAACTAAGATAGAATGAGCACGAATCAGATAAAGAATAGAATAGTCACAATACAACTCATGAGTCTAAAATAATACATCAATGAGTCTGAAGAAAAACAGAAATAAGCTGGAGACAAATCCAGTACAAAAGAATACTACAAAACTATAAAGCTACAACTCCAGGGTCAACTGTCTCAGTTGGGATAAGTCCCTCTTGAGCCAGGGTCTCAGAATCTAAACCCACAACATCCTGGGGTCCATAATAGGTAGGGTACTCCTCAGTGTCATCTGGAAAAATATATCCAGTCAGGAAAGGAGCAGAGTACAACCCTAACAGCAGTTCTCAAACAATGATAAAAACTATGTAACAGTAAATAGCTATGGATAAACAAGATGCACAATAGACAGGAGAGATATATGTACAATAAAGAAATACTGGAAATAAATACAATAAGGAACAATATGCCAATGAAACAAGAATACTAATGACTAAGTGTGTGAGTACTAGCTTTAACATGTGATCGGCTTGGGAACTTGCACAAGAGTATAATGGCCTGGTTAATCATACGTGCGGTGTATGATCAACACTCACAAGAAACAAGACATGTACAAGGAGGGTATGATCACATATCTACACTAAAATACTCCCCACCCCCGACTGGTATAATAGATCCAACCACGGTACGTTATGGCACGAGATTCCCCAAGAAGAGAGCGACTCCTCCCGAAAATCGGTGTCTGTACATGTACAAGATAACCAATGAAACAATACTTGCACCATATACACCATATACCAAGGAATAATATCTCATGACGAGATCCGGATATACCAATCCGTGTAACAATAGTGTCAAGAGAACATGTAAATCTACACTAGATACAACGAACATAGAGGATATCATAAATGAGAAACTATCAGAGAATGTACTCGCCTGAAGTCCAATGAACAGTCTCACAAATGTCTGACTCAGTGCATCGAAGACCTAGATATGGAATACAACATTAAAACAAGGTCCCGGAAAGAGAACAAGTCAAACTAGACAACTTCTAGGTCAATAACTCAATTCTAAGGCAAAAGTCAACTATGGTCAGCTCTAAAGTCCACTAAAGTCAAACATGGTCAAACCCAAAGTCAACCTCACAAAACATCCATACAATAATATAAAGATAAAATACAACAATTTAGGAATTAAATAAGATTCCAAAAGAATCACACAAAAGTATATTAATAATACAATTAATATATATACCTTAAAATATATATATACAACCCAATATATATACAAATAATATAATATATTATAATAAATATTATTCCTCACAAAAACACATATATATATACATATAAATATATACAAATACAATATATAATATATACATTAAATCTGTCAAAGCGTCACTGAAAACAGTGAGCTAAGAAAACTATTTAAATTAAACAGCCTATAGTGACAGTTCCAACTGTCGCAGCAAAAACTGTCGCCAATACTGTAGTAAAATAAATCCACTGCCACTTAAATAGTGACAGTTAACGACTGTCACAGAAAACTGCCATTAAACCGCTGCTCATTCCCGCCGCCACTGCTGTGCTTTTAATGACAGAATCTGTCATTAATGGCTTCAGCGGCTGCTGCTGCTGCCCGAGGCTATTAATGACAGGATCTGTCATTATTAGCTGCTGTCGCTAAAATATTTAATATATATACTATATATATAATATATATATAAATCAATATATTATATATATAAAACAAATAAATAAATAAATACTTATGTATATATAATCTTATACCTATAAACAAATATTAAAAGCTACAATACACATCCAAGTACTAATGTACATATTTTAACATGGCTAGAAGCACATCTAAAATATATACATTAATATACAAAAAGTACATAATAATTATAAATAATACAATTACACAATCAAACACATAAATATATTTATAAATTATTTTATGTATAAATTATATTATTTAACAAGTAGTAACATATATATTTGCATGCAAGAAGCTACATATTATATTGTACATTATATTAGCACACACAAAATATAGATCTATGCTACAATAATTACTATAATAAATACACAAAATAAATATATAATATCCATATATATTTACTAATTATGAAATAAGAATTGAACCACAATTAATTAGATCTATGCAAAAATACACACAATTGGAGAGTATCTCACCGTATCCCACTAGATCTAGGATACGCATGCGACACGAGTCCAACACACAACCAAATGCACCCCGAAGGACACAAACAAATCACAAATAATATTTATGAACAAATCAAAGTGTCAAAAGTAGATCTATGTGTCCGTGTCAAAATACGACATGTTCAAAGCCCCGTGTCGGAGGAAAACCCCCAAATGACACGTATCACCAAATAATTGGGATACGAACCACAAGTATCCCAATATGGACACGACACTAGCCTCAAACACAAATCTCATGTACAATTGATCTATAGGATCAATTGACACACACAACAAAATGTAAATTCGGAATTCCAACAAAATTGATACAAAAAGCACCATAACTTTCTCCATGGGTCTCCTATGAACACAAAACAAAGTCCTATGGGTAGTACATACATATAGGTTGATTTTACATGATTAAATCCCAGATTTAGAAGCTATTTAAATGGGAA
This sequence comes from Iris macrosiphon, assembly GCA_036927795.1. Taxonomy (NCBI): domain Eukaryota; kingdom Viridiplantae; phylum Streptophyta; class Magnoliopsida; order Asparagales; family Iridaceae; genus Iris; species Iris macrosiphon. The sequence continues at coordinate 105,659,190 of JAYESA010000012.1, read as the reverse complement.
AATCTGAATTATACCTATTGGGAGATGGATTCCCAATGAAACCTCCAATTGAGATAAACTTGCTTCCAAATTGTAGATCCTTGCTTCCTTCTTCTAGATCCTTGTTTTCTTCTTCTCTAATAGTGAATTGGGAAGAATTTGGAATGAATTTGGTAGGGAATTGGATTGGGAATGGAGGGAATTTGGTAGTGGGAGAATTCTAGATCTAGATTTGGAATGAAATGAGAGGAGAGAGAAATTTCCCCCCCTCTTTAATAGGCCGGCCATAGCCCCTCCCCCAAGCAATTGTAAAATGTCCAATATACCCCTTGGGGCCTCTCATGAAGAAATAATTAAGGAAGGAAGCTTCTAGTCTAATCATTTAATTAATTTAATCCATCTCCTTAACTTTGGGCTTTCTAAATGGGCCAAGTCTAACTAATTAATTCATGTTGGTCCATGGGTCCAAACTAAACTAGTTAGGTCCACTAAAATAAGTCTAAAATAATTAAATAATAACTAACAATAATTAAATAATACAACAAATAATTATTTACCATGCACAATATTTATTTAAATAGAAAATTACCAAAATACCTTTTCCTAGAAAATATGGTAGTGACAAGTCTACCCTCCTTAAAATAATTTCGTCCTCGAAATTCAAAGACGAAAACTACCCCCAGAAATCACAGAACAGAACTAAAGAATCACAACTAACTAATGAACAGAACATAACAATGAACAGAACATAACTAGAAATAACATACCTCAAGGTACAAACAAATATGGATAACGCTCTCGCATGTCATCCTCTCTCTCCCAGGTAGACTCCCCCGGAGAGTGATGCCTCCATGCGACGCGCACCAAAGGAATAGTCTGGTTCCTCAGCACCTTCTCTCTCCGATCCAGAATTCCAACTGGCTGCTCTGGATAGCTAAGAGTAGGGCCCACCTCTATCTCTGAGTGATCCAATACATGACTAGGATCTGCCACGTATCGTCTCAACTGTGACACATGAAACACGTGGTGCACTCCCTCCAATACAGGTGGCAAGTCTAGTCTATAAGCAACTGCACCGACCCTCTCTAGAATAGTGAAAGGTCCAATGAATCGCGGACTAAGCTTTCCGCCTCCATCGAAGCGAATCGTGCCTCGTGTCGGAGAAATCCTCAGAAACACCAAACCACCCACCTATAACAAAACACCATCTTAAGAACTTAATCTATAACAAACAACCAAGAACAAGCACACAAAAATAAAATCTAAACTATACCTCAAACTCCAAAGGTCTCCGATGGCTATCGGCCCAATGCCGCTGTCTGTCCTGCGCCACTCGAAGTCTGTCTCTGATCAACTGAACCTTCTCTGCTGCATCCACAACCATCTCTGGCCCAAGCAAAACTCTCTCTCCAACATCGTCCCAAGACAAAGGAGTACGACACCTCCGACCATATAGAGCTTCAAAAGGTGATATCTCTATACTGGCCTGGTAACTGTTGTTGTAAGCAAACTCTACCAAATGGAGATGGTCCTCCCAAAAACCCCCAAAATCTAGTACACAAGTGCGCAACATATCCTCGAGAGTCTGAATAGTCCTCTCTGACTGCCCATCTGTCTAGGGATGATATACAGTACTGAACTTGAGCTGAGTGCCCAAACTCTCCTGCAAACTCCTCCAGAAATGAGAAGTGAAACGACTATCCCGATCCGAGACTATGCTGACGGGAACTCCATGTATCCTAACAATCTGCCTCACATACATCTCTGCCAGCTTCTCCGTAGACAAACCCACCTTGAAAGGCAAAAAGTGGGCCGACTTGGTCAATCTATCAACAATGACCCAAATCGCGTCTTTCCCTCCTGGAGATCGTGGTAGTCCGGACACAAAATCCATAGTAATGTGTTCCCACTTCCACTCTGGAATGGGTAATGGCTGAAGTAAACCTCCTGGCCTCTGCCTCTAGGCTTTCACCTGCTGGCACACTAAGCATCTGGATACAAACTGTGCCACTTCCCTCTTCATGCCATACCACCACACACACTCTCGCATATCCTGATACATCTTGTTAGCACCTGGATGTATGGAATACTGAGAGCGATGCGCTTCCTGCAATATCTCCTCTCGCAACTCCCCACTAGGCACACACAATCTAACTCCATGCCTCAAAGATCCATTTTCTGCAATAGTGAAATCATCCTCCAATCCTGCTCTCACTTGAGCTCTGATACTCCTCAAAGATACGTCATCATACTGTGCTGCCTTGATCCTATCCATCAAATCTGAATGTATCTGCAATCCCCATATCTGCATAGCACCACCAGGAATAATCACCTCAATGCCCAAGCTCTCCAAGTCCTTCAACAAATATCGATCCTGCGTCAAGAACATAGCTACCGGATACCTGCTCAAAGCATCGGCAACTACATTGGCTTTTCCAGGATGATATTGCAAAGAGATATCAAAATCCTTCATCAGTTCCAACCACCGACGCTGTTTCATGTTCAACTCCTTCTGCGTGAAAACATACTTCAAGCCTTTGTGGTCTGTGAAGATCTCCACACGCTCTCCGTACAAATAATGTTTCCATAACTTCAGAACGAAGATGACTGCTGCCAACTCCAAATCATGGGTAGGATAGTTCTTTTCATGAGGACGGAATTGCCTGGATGCATAGGCAATCACTTTCCCATGCTGCTGAAGAACACAACCTAAACCCTTTCCCGATGCATCACTATAATTAGTGAAACCTCCGGACCCTGATGGCAATGTCAAAATAGGAGCAGACGTCAACCTCTTCTTCAACTCCTCAAAAGCGGCCTGGCAATCTTCCGTCCAAAAAAACTCCACATCCTTCCTTGTGAGTCTGGTCATCGGCTCGACAATCCTCGAAAAATCTTGCACAAACTTCCTGTAGTAGCCTGCCAATCCCAAGAAACTCCTGATCTCTGCTACCGAACTCGGAGTCTTCCAAGATTCTACTGCTTAAATCTTCTTCGGATCCACTGAAATACCATCACCAGTCACAACATGCCCCAAGAATTCCACCTTGTCCAAGAAAAACTCACACTTGGACAACTTCCCATACAGCTTCTCCTTCCTCAGCACATCCAACACAATCCTCAAATGCTCCTCATGCTCCTCCGGTGTCCTCGAGTATATGAGTATGTCGTCGATGAACACCACCACGAACTTGTCAAGGTACTGGTGGAACACCTTGTTCATCAAGTTCATAAATACCGCCGGTGCATTAGTCAAACCAAACGGCATCACCATAAACTTGAACTGACCATACCGAGTTCTAAAAGCAGTCTTCGGTATGTCCTCCGGCTTCACCTTCACCTTATGGTAGACTGATCTCAAATCTATCTTAGAAAACACCTTCGTACCACTCAACTGATCAAACAGATCATCAATCCGTGGCAAAGGATACTTATTCTTGATAGTGAGATTATTCAAAGCCCTGTAATCAATGCACATACGCACCGATCTATCCTTCTTCGGTACAAACAATACCGGGGCTCCCCATGGTGAAGAACTTGATCTGATAAACCCCTTATCCTGCAATTCGTCCACCTGCTTCTTCAACTCGACCAGCTCGCTGTTGTTTACTCTATAGACATGCTGCAAAATTGGTTCTGCACCTGGCACCAAGTCTATAGAAAATTCAACATCTCGATCTGGCGGCAATCCTGGCAATTCCTCAGGAAACACATCCAAGAATTCTGCTATCAACGGATGCGGCAACTCCTTGTCTTCCACCATAGCTCCACAAATAATGCCTTCTCTCTGCTCTGCATCTCCTCTAGCAAACTCGAACTCTGGCTCTCCTAGCGGACCAAACAAAACTCTACCTCCTCTATAATCTATCCTAGCATGGTGCCTACTCAACCAATCCATCCCGAGTACAATATCGTAGCTCGGAAGTGGCATTACAAGTAGACAAGCACTCAACTCCCGGCCTCCCAGAGTAACTCTTCGATCCTTGCAAATATCATTAACCAGGATAATGCCTCCCCCGGTCATGATCTTGCAAGTCCTAAGCAAAGACTCAGCTACCAAACCATGCTTTAGAGCAAAAGAAACAGATACAAAACTATGGGAAGCACCACTATCAAATAAAGCTAAAGCTGGAATGGAATCAAGAAGAATAGAACCTGCGATGACATCTCCGGTGGGTTCCTCCTCTTCGACTGTCATAGCAAACGCTCGTCCCTGCCGAGCACCTCCCTGCTGCTGATGCTGGACAAAACGCTGCTGCTGTGTCGGAAGTGGTCCCCTTGGTTGTGCTGCAGGTGGTCTCATCTGTGCCCTCGGAGCTGGAGCTGCTCCCTGAACTGCACGACGAGGACACTCCCTCAATTGATGCCCTTCAGTACCACAATACAAACAAACTCCTAGCCTCTTTCTGCAAACTTCCCAGATGTGGCCGGGCTTCTTGCAGAAGTTGCATAGAGCTTGCTGTAACTGTCTCTGCTGCTGAGGTGCCTGGTGAAAAGGCGCTCTAGCTGGAGTCTGGTTCTGCTGTGGCTGCTGGAAAGGTCTGGACAGGAAATGAGGACGTTTGGCAGATACTGCACTACCGTTGGCCCCCAGAAAAGAATCACGGTCTCTCTTGGTCTTCAAATCCAGATCCCGCTCAACCTTGCGTGCCTCCGCAAGTATCTCCGAGTATGTCTCATAAAAAGACGGAATGAGAATCTTTACTTCCCAGTTTAGACCCTCTCGGAAACGAATAGCTCGAACCTCCGGCTCCCTCACCAGATACTCTGCAAATCGGCTCAGCCTACCGAACTCTGCAGCGTATTCCTCCACAGACATGCTTCCCTGAATGAGACTCTCAAATTGTCTCCCCAAGTCAAGCCTGTCTATCCGGGCGAAAAACTTCTTCTTGAAAAGGTCCTTGAATACCTCCCAAGATTGTCCTGCGTCAACCAGAACTGGCTCATTCCTGAACCAAGTACGAGCGACGTCGAACAGTTGAAGTCCTACCGCCTCAACCTTCAGATCCTCAGAAAGACGGGACACCCTCATAAGACGCTCAATGTCCTCGAGCCAATCATCAGCATAGACGATGCCCTCCGTCCCTTTGAAAACCTTAGGCTCCAGTTTCTTGAAGTCCTGAATGTTGCCTGGCCGAAGCTGAGCAACTTGAGGAACAACCTGTTGTTGGATCGGAACTCCTCTCTCGACTACAGCACGAGCAAGCTGATGAGCACTCTCGATGCCCTACCGTAGAACGTCGGTCTGCCTCTGATGTGCCTCTGACTGAGCCCTCTGTGCCTCGAGCATCTCACGAAACAGTGTAAACATCTGTGACGCCTCTGCTGGCACAGGAGGTGGAGGTGGAAGCCCCTCAGATACAGTTGGCACAGTCCTCTGAGTAGGAGGTGGACCTCCGAAAGCAGCTGATACTCCAATCACCGGAGAAGTGACTGGTGCAGGCCCTCGGGATGTCGCAGACCTCTCAGAAGCTGCTCTCCCCTGCTGTGATCTAGTCTTAGACGGCATCCTGAGACAAAGCGAAAGAAAGAATCAATATGGCACAAGATGTAAGACATCAAGGAAAGGACAGTTTAAGGGATCAAGTATCAATGTCAAAGGAGAATAGTTGAATCAAAAGAATTTTCCTAGATGTGATTGAGTATCTCAGCCTATTCCTTATATCCTATTGCAGGCTCGCAGTAGTACAACTAAGTTATTACACTACCACGACATCACATACTTTGTAAAGCTAGACCTGCATGGGCCACCACCAAAAATGTGTCACGACCCGCACCCGGTGTAAGGGTACTAGTCGGAAACAACGTCCAGCCTACGCCGCAGAATCGGCGATAGAACGCTGTCTAGATAATCTATCTAATATAATAAACCACCAATAATGATAAAATACTCAATCACAGAACTAAGATAGAATGAGCACGAATCAGATAAAGAATAGAATAGTCACAATACAACTCATGAGTCTAAAATAATACATCAATGAGTCTGAAAAAAAATAGAAATAAGCTGAAGACAAATCCAGTACAAAAGAATACTACAAAACTATAAAGCTACAACTCCAGGATCAACTGTCTCAGTTGGGATAAGTCCCTCTTGAGCCAGGGTCTCAGAATCTAAACCCACAACATCCTGGGATCCATAATAGGTAGGGTACTCCTCAGTATCATTTGGAAAAATATATCCAGTCAGGAAAGGAGCAGAGTACAACCCTAACAGCAGTTCTCAAACAATGATAAAAATTATGTAACAGTAAATAGCTATGGATAAACAAGATGCACAATAGACAGGAGAGATATATGTACAATAAAGAAATACTGGAAATAAATACAATAAGGAACAATATGCCAATGAAACAAGAATACTAATGACTAAGTGTGTGAGTACTAGCTTTAACATATGATCGGCTTGGGAACTTGCACAAGAGTATAATGGCCTGGTTAATCATACGTGCGGTGTATGATCAACACTCACAAGAAACAAGACATGTACAAGGAGGGTATGATCACATATCTACACTAAAATACTCCCCACCCCCGACTGGTATAATAGATCCAACCACGGTACGTTATGGCACGAGATTCCCCAAGAAGAGAGCGACTCCTCCCGAAAATCGGTGTCTGTACATGTACAAGATAACCAATGAAATAATACTTGCACCATATACACCATATACCAAGGAATAACATCTCATGACGAGATCCGGATATACCACTCCGTGTAACAATAGTGTCAAGAGAACATGTAAATCTACACTAGATACAACGAACATAGAGGATATCATAAATGAGAAACTATCAGAGAATGTACTTGCCTGAAGTCCAATGAACAGTCTCACAAATGTCTGACTCAGTGCCTCGAAGACCTAGATATGGAATACAACATTAAAATAAGGTCCCGGAAAGAGAACAAGTCAAACTAGACAACTTCTAGGTCAATAACTCAATTCTAAGGCAAAAGTCAACTATGGTCAACTCTAAAGTCCACTAAAGTCAAACATGGTCAAACCCAAAGTCAACCTCACAAAACATCCATACAATAATATAAAGATAAAATACAACAATTTAGGAATTAAATTAGATTCCAAAAGAATCACACAAAAGTATATTAATAATACAATTAATATATATACCTTAAAATATATATATACAACCCAATATATATACAAATAATATAATATATTATAACAAATATTATTCCTCACAAAAACACATATATATATACATATAAATATATACAAATACAATATATAATATATACATTAAATCTGTCAAAGCGTCACTGAAAACAGTGAGCTAAGAAAACTATTTAAATTAAACAGCCTATAGTGACAGTTCCAACTGTCGCAGCAAAAACTGTCGCCAATACTGTAGTGAAATAAATCCACTGCCACTTAAATAGTGACAGTTAACGACTGTCACAGAAAACTGCCATTAAACCGCTGCTCATTCCCGCCGCCACTGCTATGCTTTTAATGACAGAATCTGTCATTAATGGCTTCAGCGGCTGCTGCTGCTGCCCGAGGCTATTAATGACAGGATCTGTCATTATTAGCTGCTGTCGCTAAAACATTTAATATATATACTATATATATAATATATATATAAATTAATATATTATATATATAAAACAAATAAATAAATAAATACTTATGTATATATAATCTTATACCTATAAACAAATATTAAAAGCTACAATACACATCCAAGTACTAATGTACATATTTTAACATGGCTAGAAGCACATCTAAAATATATACATTAATATACAAAAAGTACATAATAATTATAAATAATACAATTACACAATCAAACACATAAATATATTTATAAATTATTTTATGTATAAATTATATTATTTAACAAGTAGTAACATATATATTTGCATGCAAGAAGCTACATATTATATTGTACATTATATTAGCACACACAAAATATAGATCTATGCTACAATAATTACTATAATAAATACACAAAATAAATATATAATATCCATATATATTTACTAATTATGAAATAAGAATTGAACCACAATTAATTAGATCTATGCAAAAATACACACAATTGGAGAGTATCTCACCGTATCCCACTAGATCTAGGATACGCATGCGACACGAGTCCAACACACAACCAAATGTACCCCGAAGGACACAAACAAATCACAAATAATATTTATGAACAAATCAAAGTGTCAAAAGTAGATCTATGTGTCCGTGTCAAAATACGACATGTTCAAAGCCCCGTGTCGGAGGAAAACCCCCAAATGACACGTATCACCAAATAGTTGGGATACGAACCACAAGTATCCCAATATGGACACGACACTAGCCTCAAACACAAATCTCATGTACAATTGATCTATAGGATCAATTGACACACACAACAAAATATAAATTCGGAATTCCAACAAAATTGATACAAAAAGTACCATAACTTTCTCCATGGGTCTCCTATGAATACAAAACAAAGTCCTATGGGTAGTACATACATATAGGTTGATTTTACATGATTAAATCCCAGATTTAGAAGCTATTTAAATGGGAAAATCTGAATTATACCTATTGGGAGATGGATTCCCAATGAAACCTCCAATTGAGATAAACTTGCTTCCAAATTGTAGATCCTTGCTCTTCTTTGTAGATCCTTGCTTCCTTCTTCTAGATCCTTGTTTTCTTCTTCTCTAATAGTGAATTGGGAAGAATTTGGAATGAATTTGGTAGGGAATTGGATTGGGAATGGAGGGAATTTGGTAGTGGGAGAATTCTAGATCTAGATTTGGAATAAAATGAGAGGAGAGAGAAATTTCCCCCCTCTTTAATAGGCCGCCATAGCCCCTCCCCCAAGCAATTGTAAAATGTCCATTGTACCCCTTGGGGCCTCTCATGAAGAAATAATTAAGGAAGGAAGCTTCTAGTCTAATCATTTAATTAATTTAATCCATCTTCTTAACTATGGGCTTTCTAAATGGGCCAAGTCTAACTAATTAATTCATGTTGGTCCATGGGTCCAAACTAAACTAGTTAGGTCCACTAAAATAAGTCTAAAATAATTAAATAATAACTAACAATAATTAAATAATACAACAAATAATTATTTATCATGCACAATATTTATTTAAATAGGAAATTACCAAAATACCTTTTCCTAGAAAATATGGTAGTGACACGAAGGGGTCGACAGTGATGTGGGGGAGGTATTGGTAACAGAGACCGGGGGGTCGACGGCAGCTCGCCGGAGTAGGGGGAGGCCGGTCGGGCTGCTAGTGTGGGGTTGATGGTGATGATGATGATGGTGATGATGAAGATGATGAGGATGATGATGATGCTGGTGGTGAAGTCGGAGTGGAGGAAGGTTACAGGCGGTGGACTGGATGCCGGGGTCGACAACGTAAAGGTGATGATCGACCTGTGCTCGGAGGAGGAGACGTCGGGGTGGCTCAGGCGACTGTAAGCGAAGGGGATGATGATGATGATAATGATGATGATTGGAATGGAGGGAGGCGGCAGTGGTGGCCGGTCGACTGTACGTAGAGGGGACGGGATGGATGAGGCTCGGCTGCTCGTCGGGCCGCTGTCAGATAAAGGAGGTCGGTGAAGCTCGGCGTTAGGTTGTGGTGGTTCGAGGTTGGATGGCCAGAGGGGGATCTTAGCCTGGGTCGGGTTGGGTTGGCCGGAGTATTATGAGGAAGAAGAAAAAGAGGAGAAGAAGAAGAAGAAGAAGAAGAAGAAAGGAAGAAATGGCTGTGTATGTAACAGGAAGAGGGAGGAGAGAGAGAGAGAGAGAGAGAGAGAGAGGATTGTGGTTTCCTATGTTTGGGGATTAGGGTCTGCTCCTTGGGAAGGGTGTGAGGAGATGTTTTATAGGGAGGGTGTGAGGGATGGGTGGTGAGGATGAGAGTTTATTCAAATGGGTGGCTAGGATTCATCATGAGGAAATTATGTTCACACAAAGGGGAGAGTGGGATTGGGTTGAACCGGTCAAGGAAGGGGGCTTCTTCATTTGGTTTGAATCAATGAGGTGATGACACCTATTACAATATTTGCAAATAAGCTCCTAAATTTTGGGTATTTGCACAAACACATGAAATGATGGAAAAATGGTGTGAAAATGGTGTTTGGTATTTTGTAGGGTGAGGTGGTGTTGTGTGTTTTCCATGGACTTAATTAATGGGATATTGGGTTAAATTGGGGTTAAGTTGGGATTAGTCAAAGTTGGTATCCCCAATTTAATTAAAATTAAAATATCATGTGCTCTTAAATAAATGGGGGCATATGGGGTCTCAATTTGGAGTGACACAAAGGTCATGAAAGGTGTAGGCTTGGTGTCAGTCTTGGACCCTTTAATTGGTCCGGCTAAACGGGTTGAGTTTGTGTCTCAAAATGGATGGCAATAACAAAGGTACGCGACACCGGATTAAATTATGGATTTTGGATACGGGAAGTTGTGCAAGTAAATTAGAGCACAAGGGTTTGTGTTTTTAAGTGACAGAAAAGTTCAGCGCCTAAGTTGGCTTGTCAAGTCAAGAGTGCAACAATTAGTTAGAAATTATAGGCTATTTTTGGGCTCCGAATATTGCAACAACGGTAGGGTGCACCAAGGGTTTAATTTAAGAATCAGACAATTGTAACCTTAATTTTAAACCTCAAATACCTGATGCTAAACCAAAATATTTTTAACGCAAAACTAGTCTATCTATAAAATAATTGAGGGGGTTTACACACATAGCTCAAGTTAGGCACATAACTAGTTAGTTACTTATGACATAATCAATTCTAGCACATGGTCATGTCTAGCACAAGGTCGGGTTACTAAGTCCATTCTTCCTTAGGATCAATCACAAGCAATTGTCAAGACCAACCACATAAAACAAAGAAACATTCCAAATAAAATAGTTGAGCTGCATGCACAACTTGGTGCATGGGACATTTGCTGCATGGACTATCGGTTGCATGCTACCACAGGCCGTATACGACCCTAGGCCGCAAACTCCTCCAAGTCGCATGCTACTTCAGGCCGCATATAATCCCATGCCTCATGTTCCTCCAAGCCGCAAGCTCCAGAAAAAGTTCACACTTGAAACAAGTGCCGAAGTGTGTCAGAGAAGTGACTGAAGTGAAGGATGTGACAAGCCATAAAGTGTGTCAGAAAGTATCATGACCCACACCCGAAATGAGGGCATGAGTATGTGGGTACGTCTAGCCTACACCGCAGCATCGACGGTAAAATGCTATCTGTGTCAACTCTACTATCTAAATATCTCATACAATATATACATGGTACCTGTCAATCATCTCAACTCCAAATGGAGGAATAATATGGTATCTGATAAATGTAACTATACTCAATCACAATACAAACTAAGGAAGATAAAGCACGAGATGGAATTAAAGCACGAGATAAAATAACGACAAAAAGAGTAACAAAATATCCACAGGCCTGAAATATTATATACATGCCAATAACCTCAATAAAAGTCTAATACAAGTATAACAATAATCTAAACCCCCTCAGGATCTGGTACTAAGTCCTCATGCTCGACAGGAGTATCCTTTAATGGAATGTAGTCATGCGGTCCGGAGTATGTAGGACACTGGTCTACGAGCCAATCATCTAAAAAATATATCCAGTCAAAATTGGAGTGAAGTACATACCTCTGAAAGCAGTTTCAAATACATAATCGAGCATATATAACAAATAATAGAAAAGAATACAAGATAACTAAACATCAAAAAGGAAATGAAATAGAGTGAACATATAATATACTAGAATAAAGAACATACAATAGAATAACTGTTATAATGGAAATAAATAAAATCTAGCTAATGTGCCATAGAATACAAGTTTATTATATGATCGGTTTAGGTTGAACACGAATACAATATGGTAACTCGATTACACGTATGATATATAATCGACATATACACGAATACACGGGAACTTGATCACATAACCAACTCCTATTCCCACATCCCTAACCAATACCAATGGATCCAATCATGACATGTTACGAACACGAATATAAACATACTGAACACAAGCAGTGTATGAACACGAAGTACACTAAATTAATACTTGATACATACGATAAAATACATGTGAAGGAGTACCGCTAAACACGGTAAGGGATAACATCTCCTGACATGATCCATATAGTACTAGTTTTTGAAATCACTGTGTCAGAATCAAGTATACAGTTCTAGAACATGAGATATATATACTATTATGAAATAAAAACTAACAGAGAAAGTACTCTCCTGTGGTTCTGAGCAAATGGTATAACTCGGTGTCCGAAATGGTATCACACAAACCTATATTGGAATTTACAGGTTACTAAGTGTAATGAAAGATAAATAAATTTAAAAATAAAGAAATAGGTAATCTCTAGGTCATACTAGGTCACTTTGGTCAAACGGGATCAAACTAGGTCAAGGGTCGACTTTTAAAGTCAAACTAGTCAATATTGGTCAACTCTAGTCAAAGCTAGGTCAACCCTATCATTCTAAGTTAAAACTATCTAGATTAGTCTATCTCCCAAGTGTATTAGCTATTTCTATTAATACTAAGTATTGGTTAACACCAATTATAAATATACTAGTTAAATATACTATGAACTACATTACCTATGGATATCAACTAGCTAATACTTATCTAACTAATACCTTGGTTGACACCTATTACACTTAACCATTCCTAACATCTAATATTAAGACATAAGCTCTTATTCAATAACCACACTTAAATACCATGTCAACTAACACTAACTACCCTCACTGAAATATATACTAACTCATAGTATTTAGGCTATAACTTATCTACCTAACTGCTACTACTTCAAGGTGAAGTCATTACCTACATAGTTATGCACAATCATCTATGAATTCATCCTTACTTATTTCCAACTAATACACAAATACATAAGTTCCAAACCAGAGCCTCTCTGCTCGGTTGCACTGTGCAAGGTACACAACAACTTACTGTCATCACACACACACACACACACAAATATCTACACATTGCCTCCTACTAGACACTGATACATACTTCCTACACTCCATATCCACCTGCACATAACTGAGCCTGTTGTGGCTCACTGCTAACCAACTAAAACCCCTCTAAGTTGCTGTCCAATGCTGCTTTTGCTGTTGTGTTGCCCTGCTTGATACTAAGATTTTTGCTGCTGCTATGTGCTATTGCTTGCTGCTGCAGCTATTGCTTGCTGAAACTGATGCAGCTATTGATGCTTGCTGCTGCAGCTATTGCTGCTGATACTGCTTGCTACTGCAGTTGCAAAACCCGACCCCCTCTTACTGTGCATAAACATGAACCCGAGCACCTAACTTATCCCCCACCGTTACTCTATGAGACACTCAAACACACTGTCACTAATACACACACACACACTCACACAGATATATATATATATATATATATATATATATATATATATATATATATATATATATATATATATATATATATATATATATATATTGAGGCATTTAAGTAAATACCTATAGTTCACCAAATAGGATATCTATGATACTCAACCCATTGAGGTGCCAAACTCCCCATTCTCCATAATTGATCATTCTCTCAAGTCATATTTATATAATTACAACTATTAGAAGTCATTATAACATGTAAGGAAGAGAATTCATGTAAATCACTCAAAATTGGTTCCGTATCATACCGATCGTAAAATACCATGATATGGCATATACGTATCTATTTGTGGATACGTACCTAGTCTCATAACCCCGATCTAAGTCTAATTAGATCTAATTGGTCTCATGACACACAATTAATGTGTCAAATTCGTAATTCCCCCGACATACACATAAAATATCACATAGAACTCACAATACAAAGCCAAATAGCCTAGAACTTGTTCCTATAGGTAGTCCTATGTCATGGGGTCATTTCTAATGGTCAAATGCATGATTAAGAAGCTATAATGAGAGAATAATTCAGGAATTACAAATTGGGAGATGTATTCCCAATGAAAATACAATTGGACACGATCCGGACAGGACCTCTAGCTCCAAAGATTCTCCTCCTTGTGCTTCTTTCTTCTCCAAGCTTTAAGGCTCCAAGGGTGATAAATTTGAGAAGGAATTGGTGGTGAATTATGTAGACAATCAATGGAAGGAAATAGGTGAATTGGGGATCTATAATTTGAAAGCAAAATAAAATACAAATAAGGAGAGAGAGAGAAGAACCCCTCTCTTCATGGGGCTGGCCTTTTTCTACTCCCTCAAGCAAAAATAAAAGTCCAAGTTTCCCCTACATGTTACATTTTGAGAAATAATTAAGGGTGGATATATTTGGAAGTCTCTAACTAATTGTAATTATACTAATCCTTCTTAATTTAATTACTGGAATGACTAATGGGCTTGGGTCCAAGTTGGGCTCACTATTTGTCATGACAAATCTAAATAGGTCCATATGTGATAAGTCTAATTATTGTCTAGTCTCTCTAACTAACAATTGATACAAGTCTCCAATAACTAATTAATACTAGTCATAATAATCATAGCTTATCTTAATTAAATAAAATATACAATCATCACACAATATTTAATATTATATTTCTAAAACTAAATATCCATGCTAAATTACCAAACTACCCTTTGCTTAAAAAGTGAGGGTGACAATCCTACCCACCTTAGAAAAAAATTGTCCTCAAAATTAAGAAAAAAACTAACTACCAAAAGCAATCAATACAAGCAAGAAAGAATTATACCTCACGGCTTAAACAAATAAGGATATGGCTCGCGCATCTCGGCCTATCGCTCCTAGGTACTCTCTTCTAGCGAGTGATGCCTCCATGCGACACGCACCAAAGGAATCATCTAGTTCTGCAGCGCCTTCTCCCTGCAGTCCAAAATCTTCACGGGCTGCTCTGTGTAGCTGAGTGTCGGACTAACCTCGATCTCCGAGTGATCTGGTACATGGCTAAGATCTGCCACGTACCGTCTCAACTGTGACATGTGGAAAATGTTTTGCACTTCCTCTAATGTCGGTGGCAAGTCTAGTCTGTAGGCCACTGCATCAACCCTCTCAAGAACACCAAAGGTTCCGATATATCGTGGACTAAGCTTTCCGCCTCCACCAAAATGAATCTTACCCCGTGTCGGAGAAATCCTCAAAAAAACCAGATTGCCAACCTAGCACAAAATACAGCCTTAGCACTCTAACAAAAGTAAGCAATCACAAACAATACAAACAAAATCTATACCTCAAACTACAATGGTCTCTGGTGCCTATCGGTCCAATACCACTGTATGTCCTACACCACTCGAAGTCTATCCCTGATGAGCATCACCTTCTCAGCTGCATCCATGACTATCTCTAGTCCTAATAAGTCTCTCTCACCAACATTATCCCATGATAAAGGAGTGCAGTCTGTCCATACAATACCTCAAATGGTGACATCTCAATACTGGCCTGGTAGCTGTTATTGTAAGAAAACTTTACCAAGTGAATATGATCCTCCCAAAAGCCTCCAAAATCAAAAACACAGGTGCGTAGCATATCCTCGAGAGTCTGGATTGTCCTCTCCAATTGCCCATCTGTTTGAGGGTGATATGCGATACTAAACTTGAGCTGAGTATCCAAGCTAGCCTGCAAACTCCTCCAGAAGTGGGACGTAATGTGACTATCCTGATCTGAGACTATTCTCACAGGAACTCCATGTAATCTGACTATCTGACGCACATACATCTTCGTATCTTCGTGAGCTTTTTCGTAGACTTACCCACTTTGAATGGCAGAAAGTGGGCTGATTTGGTCAACCTGTCTACGATGACCCAAATTGCGTCATTGCCTCCTAAAGAATGCGGAAGCCCCAAAACAAAGTCTATCGTCACATGCTCCTATTTTTACTCTGGAATGGGTAAAGGCTGAAGCAATCCACCAGGCCTCTGTCTCTCTGTCTTTACTATTTGGCATATAAGCATCTAGATATGAAGCTAGCCACCTCCCGCTTTATACCATACCACCAAACATGCTCTCTCATGTTTCTATACATCTTATTGGCACCTGGATACATAGAATACTGAGATCGATGTGCCTCCTGAAGAATCTTCTCGTGTAACACTCCACTCGGCACACACAACCTGGTACCATACCGCAATGATCCATCATCTGCAATACTGAAGTCCTCTGCCAATCCTATCCGGACCTGTGCTCTGATGCTCCTCAGAGACTTATCCTCGAACTGTGCGGCTCTGATCCGGTCCATCAACTTTGATTGTACCTGAAGTTCCCACATCTGTATTGTAACTCCAGGAACTAATACCTCAATACCCAAGCTATCAAGATCGACCAATAAATATCTATCCCTAGTCAAATACATAGCCATTGGATACCTGCTCAAGGCATCTGCGACTACGTTGGTCTTCCCTGGATGGTACTGCAAGAGTAATATCAAAGTCCTTCATCAACTCCAACCACTACCGTTGCCTCATGTTGAGCTCTTTTTGTGTAAACACATACTTCAAGCTCTTGTGATCTGTAAAGATCTCTACTCGCTCTCCATACAAGTAATGCTTCTATATTTTAAGAGCAAAAATAACTTCTGCCAACTCCAAGTCATGGGTAGGATAATTCTTCTCATGCGGGCGTAATTGCCTGGAAGCATAGGCAATCACCTTCCTGTTCTTCTTTAACACACAACCCAGACCCTTACCCGATGCATCACTATATATAAAAAATTCTCTTATCCCTGATGGAAATGTCAATATTGGAGTTGTAGTCAACCTCTTCTTTAGCTCCTCAAAAGCAGACTGACAATCCTCAGTCCAGACGAACTTCACGTCCTTCCTGGTTAGTCTAGTCATCGGCTCCATAATCCTGGAAAAATCCTGAACAAATCTCCGATAATAGCCTGCTAGTTCAAGAAAACTCCTGATCTCCGCCACTGAAGTCGGGATAGACCATGACTCAACTGCTAAAATCTTCTTTGGGTCAACTGAGATTCCATCTCCTGTAATCACATGCCTGAGGAATTCAACCTTATCAAGGAAGAACTCACACCTCGAAAGCTTGCCATATAGCTTCTCCTTCCTGAGGGTCTCCAAAACTATCCTCAGGTGCTTCTCATGCTCCTCCGGGGTCTTCGAATATATTAATATATCATCAATGAATACTACCACAAACTGATCCAAGTACCAATAAAACATCTTATTTATCAGGTTCATGAATACCGCCGGGACATTGGTTAACCCAAACGGCATCACCAAGAACTCAAACTGCCCATACCGAGTCCTGAAAACTGTCTTCGAAATATCTTCCTGCTTCACTTTCACCTGGTGGTACCCCAACCTCAAGTCTATCTTTGAGAATACCTTCGCTAAA
The DNA here is from genome assembly GCA_036927795.1 of Iris macrosiphon. Classification (NCBI taxonomy): domain Eukaryota; kingdom Viridiplantae; phylum Streptophyta; class Magnoliopsida; order Asparagales; family Iridaceae; genus Iris; species Iris macrosiphon. The sequence goes on along the minus strand of JAYESA010000012.1, from coordinate 105,641,856 downwards.
CTCAACTGCTTAAATAAATCGTCAATCCGCGACAACGGGTATTTGTTCTTGATAGTGTGGTTGTTGAGTGCCCGACAGTTGATACACATGCGTACTGACCCATCCTTGTTTGGTACAAATAATACCGGAATACCCCACGGTGATGAACTGGAGCGGATGAATCCCTTGTCCTGCAACTCATCCACCTGCTTCTTCAACTCTGTCAGTTCGCTGTTGTTTACCCTATAGATGTGCTATGATATTGGCTCTGTGCCTGGCACCAAGTCTATAGAGAACTCTACATCTCGATCTGGTGGCAACTACGACAACTCCTACGGAAAGACGTCCATATACTCTGTAATCAATAGATATGGTGGCTCATGCTCTTCCACCATAGCTCCACAGAAGTCTCCACTCTGCTTTGCTGTCCCTCTGACGAACTCAAACTCTGGCTCTCTTGGCGCCCAACACAAAACTCTGCCTCCTCGACAATCGATACTAGCATGGTGCCTACTCAACTAATCCATCATGAGTACTATATCGTAGCTCGGAAGTTGCATTACGAGTAGACAAATGCTCAACTCTCGGCCTCTCAAAGAAACTCTCTGGTCCTTGCAAACATTACTGACCAGGATAATGCCACCTCCGGTCGTGATCTTGTAAGTCCTCGCCAACGGTTCAGACACAAGAGGATATTTTAGAGCAAAATATACAGATACAAAACTATGTTAAGCACCGAAATCAAATAAACCATGAGCTGAAAAAGAATCAAGATAGACTGAACCTGAGATAGCATGACCAACTAGCTCCTCCTCCTCGACGGTCAAGGTGAAAGCTCTCCCCTGTCCCTAGGAACCTCTCTGTTGCTGCTGGTGCTGAGCGAACTGTTGTTATTGTGGTGGTAGAGGAGGTCCTCTCTGCTGTCCTATAGCGGGTGCTCTATGTGCTTGAGCTCTACCCTGAGCTGGACGAGCTGGAGCTTTAAGACAGACCTCAACTGGTGGTCTTCGGATCGGCAGAATAAGCACTGGCCCATCTCATCTTGCATGAATCACATCCATGTCCCTGCTTCTTACAGAATTAGAAAGGAATAGTTGGCCTCTGGATATGGTGCATCTGTTGTGCCGTCGCTCTAGCTGGTCCATGATACTGCTGTCTCGGCTGCTGGAAGTGCCTCTAGTGCTTTTGCTAAAAATGAGGCCGCTTCATTGGACCCGTGTTGGTACTAAATCCTCCTATGTCTCTCGCCCTCTTAGAACCAAGCTCTAGATCATCCTCTGCCCGCTGTGCCTGCCTCAGGATCTCCTCAAAAGTAGCGTGGGATCTCCATTCGTATACGATTTGATCTCCCTGTTCAGGCCCTTCCTGAACATCCTGGACCTTCCTCTGGGGTTCTGTCCCTCCACAAAATGGCCTAATCTGCAATACTCTGCCGCATACTCATCTACCGTTATACCTCCCTGAACGAGGTACTGAAACTAGCTCTCTAGAGATATCAAAGCCACATCTGGAAAGAACTTTTTCTTGAAGAGCTCTTTGAAAGCTTTCCAAGTAAGTCCTGGTACTGAGATTATGGGGTCCATCCTGAACCAAGTCAACGCAATATCGAACATCATGCTCCCTGCGGCCTCTATCTAAAACCTCTCTGGAATCTGCGCCAGCCGCAGGTTTCAATGTCTTCTATCTAATCATCAACATATATAATCCCTTCAGTTCCTTTAAAGTACTTCGGCCCCATCCTCTTAAAATCTATGATAGTCTCCGGCCTTAACTGCTTCAGGATAAACTGATGTGGTGCCGTTTGTGGCTGGACTAAGGTGACTCTTTCGACTACTGCGAGCGCAATCTGGTAAGCATTCTCAATGTCCTACCTGATAACCTCTGCTTGGTGCTGCTTCGCCTCCATCATCTGCTAAAAGAGCGCAAACATCTGTGTCTGATCGACTGCGGATGGTGATGATGGAAGATCCCCTGAAACTGTCGGTGCTGCCCTTTGTATCGGAGGTGGAGCATCTCCAAAAACTGCTGCAAAAATTCCCACATGGATCGGTGAAGTGGACATCTATAATTTAGCTGCTGGAAAAGTGTCTGCTGGTGTTGCCCTCCTAGGCGATAAAGTGACCGACCTCGCTGACATTGCGCCTGAGCACTGAAAATGCATCTTCGGCGGTATCCTGAAGATAGATTGAATAAAGGAATCATTATCGAGTAAGATAAGATATCATCAATAAAGAACAAATTTTTATTCAAAGTAAAGCAACATTCAATAGATAATGATAGCAAAACTGATATTTGAAAGTGTTTTCTAGTTGTGATTGAGTATACTCTCAGCCTATATCCTATATCCTACAGCAGGCTCGTAGCAGTACTCTAGGTGAGCGCTACTACGATATCGCTCAAAGTGCGACTCTAGACAGAATGACCTGCATGGACCACCACTAAAAATGTGTCACGATCCGCACCCGGAAGAGGGCACGAGTACGTGGGTACGTCCATCCTACGTCGCAGCATCGGCGGTAGAACGTTGTCTGGGTCAACTCTACTATCTAAACATCTTATACAATATATACATGGTACATGTCAATTATCTCAACTCCAAACGGAGGAACAATATGGTATCTGATAAATGTAACTATACTCAATCATAATGCAAACTAAAAAAGATATAGCACCAGATAGAATAACGACAAAAAGAGTCACAAAATATCCATAGGCCTGAAATAATATATATATGCCAATGACCTCAATAAAAGTCTAATACAAGTCTACCAATAATCTAAACCCCCTCAGGCTTTGGTACTAAGTCCTCCTGCTCTACAGGAGTATCCTCTAATGAAACGTCGTCCCGTGGTCCGTTGTATGTAGGACACTGGTCTACGAGCCAATCATCTGAAAAATATATCCAGTCAGGATTGGACCAAAGTACATACCTCTTAAAGCAGTTTTAAATACATAATCGAGCATATATAACAGATAATAGAAAAGAATACAAGATAACTAAACATCAGAAAGAAAAATAACTAGAGTGAACATGTAATATACTGGAATAAAGAACATACAATAGAATAACTGCAATATAATGGAAATAAATAAAATCTAGCTAATGTGCCATAAAATACAAGTTCATTATGTGATCGGTTTAGGTTGAACACGAATACAATATGGTAACTCAATTACACGTGTGATATGTAATCGACATGTACACGAATACATTGGGACTTGATCACATAACCAACTCATATTCCCCCATCCCCAACCAATACCAATGGATCCAATCATGACACGTTACGAATATGAATATCGGCACACTGAACACGAGCAGTGTGTGAATATGAAGTACACTAAATTAGTTCTCAATACAGATGATAAAATACATGTGAATGAGTACCCGCTGAACACGGTAAGGGATAACATCTCCTGACAGGATCCATATAGTAGTAGTCCGTTAAACCACTGTGTCGGAATCAAGTATACAGTTCTTGAACATGAGATATATACACTATTATGAAATAAAAACTAACAGAGAAATGTACTCGCATGTGGTCCTGAGCAAATGGTATAACTCGGTGCCGAGCTGGTGTCACACAAACCTATATAGTAATTTACAGGTTACTAGGTGTAATGAAAGATAAATAAATTTAAAAATAAAGAAATGGATAATCTCTAGGTCATGCTAGATCACTTTGGTCAAACGGGGTCAAACTAGGTCAAGGGTTGACTTTTAAAGTCAAACTAGTCAATATTGGTCAACTCTAGTCAAAGCTAGGTCAATCCTATCATTTTAAGTTAAAACTATCTAGACCAGTCTATCTCCTAAGTGTATTAGCTATTTCTATTAACACTAGGTATTGGTTAACACCAATTATAAATACACTAGTTAAATATACTATGAACTACATTACCTATGGATATCAACTAGCTAATACTTATCTAACTAATACCTTGGTTGACACCCATTACACTTAACCATTCCTAACATCTAATATTAAGACATAAACTCTTATTCAATAACCACACTTAAATACCATGTCAACTAACACTAACTACCCTCACGAAAATATATACTAACTCATAGTATTTAGACTATAACTTATCTACCTAACTGCTACTACTTCAAGGTGAAGCCATTACCTACATAGTCACGCACAATCATCTATGAATTCATCCTTACTTATTTTCAACTAATACACAAATATATAAGTTCCAAACTAGAGCCTCTCTGCTTGGTTGCACTGTGCAAGGTGCACAACAACTTACTGCCATCACACACACACCTATCAACACACTGCCTCCTACTAGATACTGATACATACTTCCTACACTCCACATCCACATGCACATAACTTAGCCTCTTGTGGCTCACTGCTAACCAACTGAAACCCCTCTAACTTGCTGTCCAATGTTGCTCTTGCTGTTGTATTGTCCTACTTGATACTGAGATTTTTGCTGCTGCTATGTGCTATTGCTTGCTGCTGCAGCTATTGCTTGCTGAAACTGCTGCAGCTATTATTGCTGATACTGCTGTAGCTATTGTTGCTTGCTGCTACAGCTATTGCTGCTGATACTGCTTATTGTTGCAGTTGCAAAATCCGACCCCTGCCTCTTACTGTGTATATACATGAACCCGAGCACCTAACTTATCCTCCCCCGATACTCTATGAGACACTCAAACACAATATCACTAATACACACACACATACACACACACACACACACACACATATATATATATATTGAGGTATTTAAACAAATACCTATAGTGCACCAAATAGGATGTCTATGATACTCAACCCATTGAGGTGCCAAACTCTCCATTCTCCACAATTGATCATTCCCTCAAATCATATTTATATAATTATAACTATTAGAAGTCATTACAACATGTAATGAAGGGAATTCATGTAAATCACTAAAAAATGGTCATGTATCACACCGTATCGCAAATACCGTAATACGGCTTATACGTATCTATTTGTGGACACGTACCTAGTCCCATAACACCAATCTAAGTCTAATTAGATCTAATTGGTCTCATGACAATTGATGTGACAAATTCATAATTCTTCCAATATACACACAAAATATCACATAGAACTCACAATACAAAGCCAAATAGCCTAGAACTTGTTCCTATAGGTAGTCCTATGCCATGGGATAATTCCTAATGGTCAAATGCATAATTAAGAAGCTATAATGAGAGAAAATTCAGGAATTACCAATTGGGAGATGGATTTCCAATAAAAAAATATAATTGGATACGATCCGAACACGATCTCTAGCTCCAAAGCTTCTCCTCCTTGTGCTCCTTGCTTCTCCAAGCTTCAAGGCTCCAAGAGAGATAAATTTGAGAAGGAATTGGTGGTGAATTGTATAGACAATCAATGGAAGAAAATTGGGGATATATAATTTGGAAGCAAAATAAAATGCAAATGAGGAGAGAGAGAGAGAGAGAGAAGAACCCCTCCTCTTCATGTGGCTGGCCTCTTCCCCCTCCCTCAAGCAAAAACAAAAGTCCAAGTTGCCCCCTACATGTTGCATTATGAGAAATAATTAAGGGTGGGTATATTTGAAAGTCTCTAACTAATTATAATTACACTAATCCTTCTTAATTTAATTAGTAGAATGACTAATGGGCTTGGGTCCAAGTTAGGCTCACTATTTGTCATGACAAAGCTAAATAGGTCCATATGTGATAAGTCTAATTATTGTCTAGTCTCTCTAACTAACTAACTAACAATTGACACAAGTCTCTAATAACTAATTAATACTAGTCATAATAATCATAGCTTATCTTAATTAAATAAAATATGCAATCATCACACAATATTCAATATTATATTTCTAAAATTAAATACCCATACCAAATTATCAAACTACCCTTAGTTGAAAAAGTGAGGGTGACTGGAAGAAAAGACAAAACCATAGAAATATGTGCCAAGGTTTCAGAGTCATGAGTCCAAGGAAAAGTTGTCGTATACTCTGTTTGCCGCATAAGTCACTCGGCAGCATATTACTCTTTAGATTTAGCGAATTTATCATTCGTCTAGCGAACAAAATACAAGGAATTCTGTTACTTAGCTTCAGAATACTTTATGTAATGGTCAGTCATGCATCCAACTAGATGGACACCAAAAATCCTTTTACCCTTTATTTTTCTAACGAAATATAAAGCCAATATATTTGGTGATAAATTCTTCAAGCAAACAAATATAACATAAAATCATTTTATGGAGTAGTAACTTATAAACTTTATCATCATTAACCATCATCACCTATGAAACCAGCTAACATAAGTCCTATTAATTTAGCAAATGCTTGTTGCGGATCTCTCATGCCTCTAATCTCGTCTGCCTTTTCCTTATTATGGATTTCGAGACCATCCAACCAAGCTCTAGCACTACCCTTCCAAAAAATGGTTGCATAATGGATGAATTGGGCTGTATTAATATTTTCAGGTAAATGATAGATCATTCCGCCCATCTATTGAGCCCATTCAGTGGTATATTCCTTTATTTTTTGTGTGGGATGTCATCAATTTTGAATAGTAAACCATCAGAATGTTCATTATCTATTGCTTTGTGGTATCTCCTCCAATCCTTTCTTGTCTCTAGTTGGAAAGAAGGATAGTTTCTGGTTTAGGGCACAACAGCCCTAAATGGCATAAGGCTTTCGAGTGAAGGACCTATTGATCCTACGTCCCTAGTGGGTATTCCTTCTAAGGTAAGGGCACTTCCACTACTGCCAGCTTCTTCATTATTATAGATATTAAAGTATTCGTCGGATAGTTCTAACATGTAATCCCAGAGCACGTAGAAAGTTGTCGCACCTCAGTGCACATTGATCATGTAACACATAGCACGTAAAAAATTGTATCAACATGGATACATAAAATCGGATCGAATTACCAAACTTATAGTTGATCATATTAGCCTTATCACATTGGGACACGTAGCACATGTTAGGCACACAACTAGTTAGTTACTTATGGCATAATAAATTCTAGTACATGGTTATGTCTAGTACAAGATCGGGTTACTAAGTCCATTTTTCCTTAGGATCAATCACAACCAATTGTCAAGACCAACCACATAGAACAAAGAAACTTTCCAAATAAAATAGCAGAGTCACATGCACAACTTGGTGCATTGGTCAAGTGTCGCATGTACTATCGGCTGCATGCTACCTCATGTCGTATACGATCCCAGGCCGCATACTCCAAGCCTTATGCTACCTCAGGCCGCATACAATCTCAAGCCGCATGCTCCTCCAAGCCGCATGCTCCGGACAAAAGTCCACTCTTGGAACAAGTTCTGAAGTGATGTGTCAGAGAAGTGACTGAAGTGATGGATGTGATAGGCCATAAAGTATGTCAAAAAGAAAAGACAAAATAATATAAAGATGTGCCAAGGTTTCAGAGTCATGATTCCAAGGAAAAGTTGTCGCATACTTTGCTTGCCGCATAAGTCACTCGACCGCATATTGCTCTTTGGACTTAGCAAATATCTCATTCGTCCAGCGAACAAAACACATGGAGTTCTGTCACTTAGCTACAGAACACTTTGTGTAATGGTCAGTCATGCATCCAACAAGATGGACGCATGTTGGTTGGTTATACGGCAAAGAGTCTAGGCCACATAAGGATCATGCCGCATGGAAGTATCGGCCGCATATGGTGCTGACCGCATGAGAACTTCGTCTTCTCCAGACAACAAGTTTAGCCATGGCGAATGTTCCAAAAATCGAAAAAAAAATCATAAAAATTTTATTTTAACTCTGAAACAAGTGAAACAAAAGCCAAAATGCTAGAAATAAAGTGCTCCATCAACCACAAAAAATTATTTTTCTAAAATACCATGTTTTAATATATCAAAACCAAAAAAAACTTTTGGAACCCATAAAAATCCTAATTTTAAAACTTAGATCTACTCAAAACCGTTCATGAAAACCAAAAACTCAAAGAACTAAAACTAATGAGAATATCAAGGAGAACATTTCCCATCAAACATAATTTTTTTACTAAATATATGCAAAAATACGAAAATCTATGGCTTCACCACTTTGAGCAAGATGTACTTGCCTTGGTGGACTAACAAACCTCTTCCTAGAACCAAGTCTAGGGTAGGGCTTAGGGTTTCAGTTGGGAGCTCTTGATGGAAGGAGGAAGAGGAAGGAAGAAGTAAAGGAAAGAAATAAAAAAATAAAAGAGAGGAGAGAGAAAGAGGAGTATATATACACAAGAGGGAAAATGATATTCTAGTCATGACTAATCCTCATACAATCCAAATAAGCTTAGTGGTTCCAAAAGTGAACCTGGTCAGATATTCATCCTACATATGGGTCCTAGCACGGGTTCATGGTAATTGCCAAGGTGTTCACTATTTGTCTCGGGTAGTCACCATCAATAAACATAAATATAATTAAATAAAATCAACATAATTAACAGGAACCAACATGTAAAATACAACACGAATACATCTAAAGGAAGAAATTTTAAATATCACAAATTTAAGAATACCATATTTGGGAACGGGTGTAACACTACTCGAGACCAGTAGAATACTCATTGGCATTTCCATAGACTTGGTTTAGGACCCGCATGTAGATTGGACACCTGGTTTAGTTCACCTTGGTTGAGCCCATGACTAAACCACCCCCCTCTCCCCTTATATATACATAAGAGTTTTCTCTTTTCTCTCCCTTTCTTCTTCATTTCTATTTTTTTCCTATTTCTCCTTCCTCTTTCCCTAGACTGAAACCTTACCTTAGAATATGTTGTGATCACTTGGACCGTGAGAGGTAGAGGCTAAGAAGTCACTTCAGGCAAGTACATCTTATTCAATTGATTAAAGCCATGAATTTTTGGATTTTATTTATATTGTGTAAATTTAAAATGTGTTTGATATAAAATATTTGCCTTGTTGTTCTCATCTAATTTTGTTCTTGGAGTTTTGGGTTTTGATGGATGATTTGGAGTAGATCTGAGTTTCAAGATTTGAATTTTTTATGGGTTCACTTTTGTCTTCCTGGGTTTGATCTTCCAAAATTTTGTGTTTTACAAAACTAATTAGCTCATAGTGTATAACACCATATTTTATGTAACTTTACTTTTGGCCGTACTTGATCTCGAGTCCAGCTAAGTTCAGTGCTGAAACTTGATACAACACATATACCAAAATGGCTGACAGGAGAAGAAGAACAGTTCTCTGTGAAGAATATGCAAGATAACCCCTTTGGCGTAGAAATACGTATGTTTTACTTTGGGCGCATTAGTGTATTGTCCCAACTCTTCATGTGTACTAATATACTGCACTCAGTCTCCTAGTAAAAGTGCGTCAGTCATACTCCTTTATTTAGTGGTACGCTTTCCATAGGAAACCCAGTTGGCGCACTTTAGTGCGTATTCAATCAAAGTTCTCCCTGAAAAACCAAGAAAAAGTGCGCTACAGTTAGTCAACGCATTTTCCTCGAGTTTGGCAATATAGCGCACTTTTTCTATGTTTTGTCAGTCGACGCACTTTTTTTACGTTTGGTCTGCTAGAGTACTTTCTTTCCTCTTCATTCCTTAGGGATAAAGCTTTGGTTGGTTTCTCGATGTCTGTGTTATTGATTTGTGTGCTCCTCGACTTACGAGTTTCTCGATTGTCGAACTTTGACCTCAGATTGTATATTTTGTCTCTTAGCTAGCGTGCCCACACACTTTCTTTGAAAGCATGCCTTATTCTTGCCCGCGTACTTTTGTTAAGTGTGCCGTATTGGTTAACTTGACAAAGTGCGCCAACCCTGTTTCTGTGAGTTTGTGCATCAATCTTATTTTTTGTGAGTTTGTGCGCCAACCTTGTTTCTGTAAGTTTATGCACCTGATTTTATTATGTGCTCCTTCCATTTTTGCTTGAGATATTTCTTTGTGTAATATATACTTGGATGTTGTTCTCTTACAATTTAACACATTTTTTGACCCTCAAGACACCACAAAAAATGTTGTATATGATAAACCTATTGCATTTGGCATATGGTAATCGAGTGTGAGTATTGCCCAATGTATCACGTGTCGCGGATACGATAAATTCATCAATGATAACTCGTGAATAGCTCGTACTCGTAACTCGTCATTCTAGGATGTTCTCAAGTGTCCACAACTCAAGAACTTGAAATAATGATTAAACGAGATAAAATTTGACTAGATCATTAGGAGGGAAGAATATTACGCTATCGGCTACCCCGATCTCCAAAGGCCCCATGAGGCATGGACAAACTCTGCTAGGCAAGGACCCCATGACCTACCAAGTTTACGTATGCCACGGTACATACAAGACTTTGTGATGCACCGTGGTAGTCATATAATTTGTTGCATAATGTGGTTACAAGATCTGTGATGTGTTGCGGCACTACAAGTTGTTATTATTGAGCCGCGGTTCATAACATTATGTATTTCACTATATGTATTCTAGTATATGTTCCAGTTATGTTTCAGTTTATGTTACAAGACAATTTACGTATAAGTTATGTTTACAAAACCAGTTTATGCCTACGTTATGTTGTGTTATGCTATCAGTTATTCTACTTTAGTTCTTTATCCATTAATGTTTGTGATGTGCACTATAAGTACCAGACTAGCGTATCCTTGGCCATCTGGGTTGACTGCAGTGCCAGTGGAAGTGATATTCTTTAAAACATGCATTTGTTAGTAACTAAGTTTGTGATAACCCTAGTTAGTTAATTATAGAAAGTCGTAGGCATGTTTGGTCGTGATATGAATGTTTGTCTATTCATCTAGCTCGCCCTTTTATATTCTATTTTCTTTCGGCGTGTGTCACGCCCCAGTAACGAAATACGGAGACGAACATGGCCAGCTATCCCGTGTACAAGGTACTATACGTTGTACAACGATCACGACCGTAATAAGACAAGGGGTGCATGCTACAATCAAGTATCCTATGGTCAAGAACTTCAATGTCTCAATCATTCAAACAAGAAATATTAAACATAAAGCATATTTGATAAAGAAATAAGACGTCCGAAATGCTTTCTCAAAATTGTTTGGAGACCACCTGTGAAAAATAAGAAGCTAGCAAAGTATCAAAAGTATATAACAGTGATCAGCTATAGTCTGATTTAATACAATCATGTAAGGAGACTAATGTCCAGACGTGCCGGCTAACAGGTGCTGGTGGTTAAACGCCTAAAAGAAGTAAGTATACAACGACGAGCAGGGAAGAAGAAAACCTACTCATTATCCTCTACGACCATGTTCCTAGTACGTGACATGAGTTGGGGGATAGTACGCTGGATCCTCGGGTGCTGGCTCAAAACCTTCATACAAAACCAGTGGGGTTAGACCCCAAATAGCAAGTACCACAAGGAAAGCACGAAATAGAGAAAAAAAAACCAAGAAATAATTATATAATAATACATAGGTTTAGTGTCGTAACTTATGACCATGGCATACCCTAGTGCAAATTTCCAACCCTACAACCAAACAAGGACAAGGGTTGAACATCACACTATGATAGTCCATTTTTCTAGGCTATTAACCGAATATTACAATCACAACCAAGTCCATTTTCTTATATCGGCCAATCACTTGTAAGGCTTGCTATTCTGTGGAGTCTGAGGTTATCTCATAAATAATGCATAATAGGTATCCACAGATCACGCTAGTGCCGAACATGAGCTAACCGAGCCAAATAAGAAATATACAGGCACTTGCATGATGCACCAGTTCTCCGTAGGACTACTGCGCTAAAAATACGATATTAACGATTCCAATATTCCTATAGTAAAACAGTGGCTCGAAATTATTTATAATATGTCAGATATTGCACTCTACTAAAGAGGATGATATACAGTATCTGTGGTGGCCAGTCCGCAGCGCACTTAGAATGAATCTCTATGGGAATGTTCGTTGGCATGATCTCGGGATACCGTTCCCTCCAAATGTTACCACCACTTTTAGTTACCTAATTAGCCCTATATTGTGCTCGAAATCTCAATGCGTGGTCACATGAGAATTTTTTTTAAGATGTCGTACAAAATACGGGCACGCTAGATACGAATTCATGGAAGTTCAATATGGATTCACCCGAGCGTGTATGCAACATTCAATCAATCAACATCATAGTCACGCTTTGGTAGTTGATTCGCATATCATGTCCGTACTGGAAAAATAATATATATTTATAATATCACGCGTTCAGAAATTTGGAGGCATTCTTGATGCACAACCCAAATATAAATCACTTAACACGTGACACAGTATATCGTGTCTCGGCGCACATCCGATCATATAGACTTTCAGGCAATAATTTGTATCAGCACGGATACAATATTCGAGTCCAATTATCAATTATACATTGGGTCACATAAATCAAGATCATATTGTAACACGAAGATTATGTTATGCACATAGCCGGTTAGTCACTATCCATATAGTCTAGTTCATACTGAAATCTCAGTTCAACTCTTGCCATGTTCATAGCCAATCTTAGATCATGGTCATGTCTGGAACGAGGTCTGGTTACTAAACCCATTCTCCCTTCTAATCATAACACAAGCATTAAACCAATTATAAATCATAAAAGGATAAGAAAAATATTCAATCAAACAATCAATGCCGCGTGGATCTCTAGGCTGCATATAAAGGCAGGGTCGTATATGTCTCTAGGCCGCAGGAAAAATCATGGCCGCATATGAAGTCTGGGCTGCATGGGTCTCTTGGTCGCATATGAAGTCAGGGTCGCATATGTCTCTAGGCCGCAGGGAAAATCCTGGCTGCATATGAAGTATGGGCCGCATGGGTCTTTAGGCCCTATATGAAGTCTGGGTCGCATGCTCAGGGTTAAAGTCTACTCCTTGGGACAAGTGTTGAAGTGACGACCAATAAATAAAGTATCTGTAATGTGACATAAAATGAATGATGTGACTGATATGTGACAATGCAATAAAGTATGTCAGAGAGAAAGGACAAATTCATAGAAATATATGCCAACGGTTCAGAGTCATACGTCCAAGAAAGGTGGCCGCATGCTCTGCTTGCCGCATATGAATCATGCCGCATGGATTGCCTCTTGGACTTAGCGAATTTCTCATTCGTTCAGCGAGTTAAACACAAGAATCTCAATGACACTTGTGTAAAATAAGCAGCCATGTGTCCAACAAGATGGACGCATGCTGGTCAGTATATGTGGCACCGAGTTTAGGACACATAGCACTCAGGCCGCATAGCACTCTCTGCCGCATACGATGCTGGTTGTATGAGCACTTCGTCTTCTCCAACAACAAATTCGGCCATGGCAGAAGCTCCAAAAACCAAAAAAAAAAAATTGACCATGAAATCCTTATTTTAAGTCCAAATCCATTGAACCAAAAGCCAAAATACTTGAAATTGAAAGCTCTAACATGTAGCAAAAACTGGTTTTAAAAAATACATGTTAAATAGATCAAAACCAAGAAAAACTCATCAAACCCATAAAATTCTAAGTTAGAAATGTAGATCTACACTAATCCATCCACCAAATCCAAAAACTCCAAGTTCTAAAAGTATCTGAAATTATTCAAAGATTATAATAATTAATTAATATGGAGGGTTTCTTTATTTCTCATGCATGCAAGGCGTACTTACATATGGAAAGGGGAGAAAAAACACAAAAGAGAGAAAGAAAATGGAGTAATGAAGGGAGAGAAGGAGAGGTTGGCTTATATATGGTAAGGCTGAGGGTTGAACCATTGGTTCTCAAGACTTGAACCAACCCACAAAATAAACCAGATTAAACCAAAGAATATGTCTAGTCTCCATGCACATGCAACCATGCTAAAAATAAAATACGTTCCAAATACGTATATCGGAAACGAGGAGTGACAACGCGTGGTTAGAGTGCAAAGTTCTGCTCGGGTGAAGGTTTGCAACTCCGGTCCTTGTTTGGTTTAAGGGTTGTGGTCTTGATCCAGAGTAGTTCCTATGCCCTCTTGCCGCTCTCGTCTTATGTTTCTTTATAGTTAGTTTGTTATCAGTGCACAAGTCCTTATAGTTATTTTATCGAGACAAGTACATTGGTATCGTACAAAGCTCGACGCGCATTTATTTAGTTATTCGTTTGTCTCTTATTTCTGCTGATTATGGTTTTGGTTAACACCTTGAGCTTCTTTGTGGTACTTATTGTTTGGGGTTCTGATCCTACTAGTTTTGCTTGGCCAGATTTATCCGAAGAGAACTAGGATCCTCCGTACTTTCAGCAAGATGGCTCGCACTCGTAGGACTGCGGCCAAAGTTCGTGAGTGGGTTTCCTTCTTCCACCCCTTGTTTTGATTTCTCGATTTATGATTTCAGCAAGGGGGCAGAGTTAGCTCCTTATATTTTTGAGACTACGGTCAACATGATATATATATTAGACCATGGATGGTATATTTGATCATGTATAATTATACTCTGCTAGTGCAGAATTTTTTATTTACTAGCTTCATGATCATATGTGACATGTAATTTGGGATACTTTTTACTTTCATGTATGATATACTCTTGAAATTGTTGTTGATCGATTAGATGCTAGGAATTGTCTGCCTTAGAATTGATGTCATAACATGCTAGAGTCCACACATTTGTCTTATAGACAACCTTAGTACATTGCGGCTTACTTCAGTATTCTGCGAGGTATGGTTGGCCATGTCAATCTTCATATTTACCCAATATTTTAGGAGCGGGACGTTAGATAGTAGCACCTCTTATCGTCATGGTATATTCAGTCATAGTTTATCAATATCAAAATCTAGATGACTATATAGGCCAACAAGGACAACCAATCTAAGGATGGATCATGTCTAAGAAGTGAACTGCGATGAGGGCTAGAATTGATGACAAAAAGCACAAGGAATAATCGAAGAAAGCAAAGGCGGCTAGGAGTAAGGCCAACAAGTTGTGTGGTGGATCAATTATGATAACAGAGCATTTCCATCGAATAATATGTTATTGCATTTAATAAATATGTTTGCATTAAATAAAAATAGGATAAATGTGTTTTATTTAATAATATTGTTTTATTTTTAGGTACAATTGGGTGATGATGCTACCATAGTGACTGTCTTTCTGACCACCCATCAGAAGGACAAAAAGTTTATCGACGAGTGGATGTCCCAAAGCTATGTAAGTATTACACAACCAAAGTATTTATATTTTTTTAATTTTAATATTACTTACAAAATATTCAAGTAGATCTATGTAGCCTTTAGTAAATTTAGATATTAGTAATTACATGCACAATGAGTAGATATTAAAAGATAAGCTTATCGAGAGATGCGCGTAATGTAGGATGAGCATGTTAGACTCCATGAGCTGGAGATGTAATAGGCTGCTACCATACCTATCGAGGGAGAGGCTGGTACTTTCTAAAAGGCCCCCACCTCCGCTAGACGAAGAGTTGTGGATGATCGCTGCTAGTGATCTCCATAGGGGTACGTACTGCGGTAAGAGATCATACGATGTCTATGTTACGACATGGACCTCCATGGCCTCCTTTACTAATGTGCATTAGAGGGCCACAAAGCATTCGCAGGAGTCGGCACGATTCTAGGATGTCGTTGACTAGCAGATTGTATCTCTTCGAGACGAGTTGCTTTAAAAAGTTTCAGAGACAGTGCCCTAGTCCTAGCCTTAGCCGGATGAGCCGACCATCACAACACATTTTGAGGTGCTCGATCGCAGATTTATGGATCTCAGGAACATGAGCCAGACGACGCAGTGCACCACTACTGAGCTAGCAAAGTCGATGGAGCAAAATGTTACAATAATGTAAAGGTTACATCTTACTTTGATCGAGTTATTACGCAAAGCACAGCTAGGTTGATATCAACCATAGATTTCTACATTGCTAGATTATGATATGCCCTCTAGCATCGTCGTCGTTGATACTGCCTCTACTGACGACACCGCCTCTACAGCCATAATAACTTTTACAGGAAGTCATGGAGCAGATCGCAGTCCTAGTTTGGACAAATTGTTCATGAGTTTGTGTATCGACCCTAGTTGGGTCTCTTATATCGGACAATCATTATATCACAGAGTCAAACATTTTGGTTAAGTATCATAGGTTATGGTTGAGTTTATTTTATCAGGCAGTCATTATGTGAGCTATTTGTGTATTTATGCTTGGTTTGTGTATATTATCGGACAATCATTATGTATCCTACATTATGGTTGGTTTCTGTATTAGATAGTCATTCTTTGAGCTATTTTTGTATATTATGTGAGTTATTTGTGAATATTGAGAGAGCTATTTGTGTGATAAATTTCTTATATTCAGAGAGCTATTTGTGAATATTATGTGATACAAAATATGTTGCTGTAGTTTTTTGGAAATTAGCGATGTTCAATGACGTTTAAGATGTTTAGAGACGCTTAGTGACACACAAATATGTCACTAACATGTATCAAAATATCGCTTTACCTGGTAAGTGTAGTGACATTTAGTGACATATAGGACGTCACTAAACTATATTTACGATGTTGAATGTCATAGACCGTTGCTTATCTGTTGGCATTACATACTTTGCCATGTAATCAAACCATGTCGCTAATTTTCTTGTTTATGTCATTATTTTGGTGACAAACAACGAGACTTACTATGCGTTGCTAATTTAACGATGCTCCTATTATCATATGTCGCCCAATGTCTCTAAATTTGGGAATACTAGTGACATTTTAGGAGTCGCTAAATAAGTCGTAAGAGCGAAGTTTAACAACATTTAATGATTCATCAACTAATGTTTAAGCGACTTGTCATAAACATCGCTAAATGTGTCGCTATATGACATTAACGACATTTATTTAGACATTAACGACGTTTTTGAGCGTTTCTAATTCCTTTTATTTTAGTAGTGGTTAATTGACCAAGAGGTCTTATTATTATTTCACACGATTTAGAATTAGTCCTATGCATATTGATACTTCACCTGCTAGACTAAGAATTTACAAAGTCATGTGACCAATGCGGTAAGCCATACGAAAAATGTGCTATGGATGTTAAATATAGATAGTTATAATGGAAAAAAAATAATAAACTATATATATAGTAAGAGTGATGAATGTGGTCTGGGTGGACGGCATTCGAGCCTAGGTGGAGACGGGTTGTGTGTGTGCGTGTGTGATTCTATTTACCATCGACCAGTGGCAGCTTCAAAAAAAAAAATAAAAAAAATAAAAATATATATATATATATATATATATATATATATATATATATATATATATATAAAATCAGATTTCTATCGTAATAAAAAATATTATTTTTAAAATTTTCGTTGCTGTCGCGTGTTAGTATATATATTTTTCCTTTCTCCCTTTAATTATTAATTTACTTTTCTAATTAAAAGATATAAAAAAAACTATGAACTTATAGGACTTAAATTATTTTTTAAATTAAAACATGGCTTAAGACCAATTTTGGCCTGGGTGATGGTGGCCGACGTTTGTACGGAAACTACCGGTGGCCAGTGTTGAATTGTGCCTGCTTTCTTCATTTCTCGGGCTGGTCCAGCCCAACACATGTATGCACCAAATTTTGAGTCGGTCCGACACAATTGGATATACACCTCTAGTGGGCCTTTAGGCCCATACTAATAAACTATATTTTATCCCTTGTGAAGAAGTCGGACTCAACAGGACTACGTCATCTTTGATAGAGCTAGTGTTGAGGTAAGCCAGCTAGGGATAGTCAGATATATGCAGTCCTTTCCCAGGTCATTTCCAAGAATCAGGTGATAATTACCCGTCCCACCTGCTTTCACTATTCACGTTACCCTCCCATACAACACTCTTCTCTCTTCAATTATCTACCATATATCCATACCAAAAGTTAAAAAAGTAGAAAGAAATCTCTTCACACTCATTCTGCATCATGAGCTAAGCCAGTCTAGACCCCATGTGCTGCTTCTCATCCTCAAACAACACCAGCTTATTTCCCAGTTACAAAATATATTCACACTTATACCACTGAGTCTGAGTATCCTTTTTCACCTTTCGCTTTCACTATTCACACTACCCTTTCCCCCCTCCCTCTCCCTCTCCCTCTCCCTCCCCATATATATCTACCCCTTGGCTGATACCAAAAGCAAAAGCTGCAGGGATCTCCACACACTCACGCTCGATAATAATAATGACTCAACAAAATAAAGAAAACTGAAAGTGTGTGCTTGAGAGAAAGGGATCTACCAAAAGCACAACCACCACCTCCAAAACTCCAAGAAGACATGTCTTCAGCAGCAGCTGCAGCTAATGAGTATGGAGCTCCAGCTGATGATCATCAACAGCTGCTTCATCACCACCACCACCATCAGCATCAGCATCAGCAGCAGCAGGAGATCATGTACCATGTTCCCCAGTACAGCCGGAGAGAGAAGCTCCGGTTCCCACACGAAGACCCTTACTATTCTCAAAACACTGCTCCTCATGATGACTACTACACCGCTGCTTCCACCTTTGACTCCCTCTTCAGCATCAGCAACGGCAACCCATGCAATTCTCATGATACTCAACTTCTCCAACCCTTCACTCTGACGCTCTCATCGCCATCAGCAGCGCCCACAGCAACATCAGCAGCACTTCATCCGGTTCAGCTTGGTCCGTTCACCGGCTACGCCACCGTGCTGAGCCGGTCCAGATATCTCGACCCGGCCAGGCAGCTGCTGGAAGAAATAGCGCGCGGCGCCGGCGGCCGGGTGGCCGGACAGCTGGTCCACTCTTCGTCGTGTTCAGATCTGTCGGAGGAAAATTTGGCCATGGAGCACCAGATCTTGGGGGCGGTGGCGGCGGTGGGCGAGCAGCAGCAGTGGAGGAAGACCAGGCTCATCTCCATGCTTGATGAGGTCTGTACTTCTTTACTTTTATATATATATATATATTCCTTTTCTTGAATTGATATAGAAAGATGATGGCGTGCGTGGTGGTGATGGTGGCGTTCTTTCTTGTCAAGGGTTTGGATAGACATGTAGCTTGTGGGAATCTTGGTTACTGTTCATGATGTGTGACTTGGTCTTGATGGCTGCAGTAATTGTTAGTAGCTTGCTTGGATTTTATGGATTGTTTTTTTGTTAGTATAATTGAGAAGCAATTTGTTCATAATTTTTTATAAGAATCATATGATTGTTCAGTGATACTTATAATCTTTGATGGTTTCATAATTTTGATAAACTGAAGACAGTTTGCGTCCAGAATCTCCAGATCAAAGGCCTAAAAGCAATGTACACTGGGTTGTGTGAGTTCATAATGTGGTGTGAAATTTGTTGGTTTACATGCATGCATTGAATTAATAGGTTAAATTGATGGGTAAGAACTTGTTATATTCCAACTAGTTTTGTTGATTCAAAACTCCTTTAGCTTAATAATAGGTGGTGCAAAAGATGACACTAGTATTACTTCCTCTTTGAATTCATCGTTTTGGTTATGTTCCTTTCTGTAATGAAATATCTGCCTTGCTACTTTTGAAGTAGAGACATTGAATGCTAATGTGTAAGATTAGCTCCCTCAAAGTTCTCATAATAAATGTGCTATTTAATGTACTATATCTCTCTGTATCATGTGTGACTAATCTCTCCTCTTTTTTGCCTGATTGATTGTTGCCCAATGTTTGGTTTTCCTTGACACCAGTGATCATTCGATTGAGTTGAATGAGGAGATTTGTTAAGGTTAGGGCTTAAATCCAGTGACTTTCAGTGATTCATCAAGGAGAACAAATTTACGAGTATCATTGATCGATGAGTGGAAAAAAAAATGTATCTTAGAGTTTGAATATGTTCTTGTTTTTTTAAGGATGAGACAGTTTTACTAATCCACTAGGTTTTGAAACCAATACCCCTTTCCCTACCAAAGGCCTCAACTATTGAGTTTTCGGACCTTTGTATGCATATTAGTAACAAATCAAAGTTACTTGCAGATATGTGGATTAATATGAGTCGCATCTGGAGTCTAGTAAGTTAACCTATTTTGGGGAAGTGATTCCAGCCAACGGTCAAAAGAACATACTTATCCTTGTCAGCTTCGAGGTTTGAGGTTGGAACAAGTTGCCATTTCTTAAGGAAAAATTTAGACCGAACGGTACTCCGATACCAACTTGATGGAATGGATGGTCCAAATATGATAGATCAAGTCGAACTGTGAGATGATGGAAGGGTAGGAATTCAACTAAAACATTAAATAGCAACTTCATAATTGATACAAAGAACTCGCAATGATACAAATGTCACTCTTAAGGTTTTTCAACACTACACTCTAGAAATTTACAACAATTTACAACTCTTCTTGGTTTGTTTACTTGGCTTGACTTCACATATGTGGACCTCATCCCTATTTATGAGTGATAAGAACTGTCCTAATTGAATACTCTAGAAATTCCATGAGCTCTTCATGATATAACTTTCTTACTATAGAATCTTTTTCAGTAGAAATTTCTTTCATGGGAAGAGTCTTCATGAAACTCTGAGTTATTTCTACTTCCACAAGCTTTCAATTATTGGATAATTTATTAGAGGCTTAATTATATAACCTTTCAATATATAGCATCTTCCAAACAAGTTAGTTTCTAACTTGACCCCAGTTTCTAAGTAGGCTCATGCACAAAAACTTCTATGGTGTTAGGTTGTGCTAGATAATGAGTCTAAATATACATAAAGCACGAGAGTGATGACGCATTGGATTGTTATGTTAAGAACCTATACGTGCTATGGGATTGGGAATGAGAGTTAATGGGTCTTCGTAGTGGCGATGATGCATTGAGGACAAGACAGAACACATGATAGAGACAATTATCTCTCACTTGCATACATGAAAGAGATAAATGGGTTCTGGCCAACTGTAACTTTACAGGTTTACATCTAGCTGACATATTGTTTTATTTTTGTTCAAATTTGATCTTGTATGCTGTGGTTTTGCTTTCTTCTTTGCAATCATTTACTTTTAGGGTTTGTTTCTCCAATTATCATTAGAAGGTGGCAGGGAATGGAATTTCTTGGATATATATACTTGATTTTTACTGAATTAGGTCATATGAAATTTCCTTGAGTCTAAGCATCAGGCTATCTTAATCAATCAAATTACTGAACATTGGTTTGTTCATTCAAAATTTTGTTCTTAACTATAAACCCCGAGTGTGTCAAACGTCTTGGCATTTTTGTTGCATGATGAATTGAAGTGCCCAACTGAAATATAGCAATGTCTAGATTGATATTGCATCCATCAAACTAACTTTTAAAATGTAAATGCATTGGATCCACAATAGCATCATATTAATTTGATAAGTGAATCTCCAGATTGTATATCTACTATGACCTCTCGCTTAGGATTGATTCCCATCCTTTTATGTGCTGGAATTTTTTTCTTACTATTAGAAATGGTACTAATTTGAGAACTAGCCATTATGCCGTTGCTCGGAAGTGATGATGATGGTAAACATATATGCAAACTATATTGTTTTTCAACACTTGAGGGAGAACGACTAGCACCCATTTTTATACGCGAAGATCTTTTCCATCTGCCTTAAATGTGTGTTGGGCTAGGCTTGAACCTGGCTTGCTTTGATACCTTATTAAAGTCGATGGCTATATGAAATTTTGATTGTTCTTCAAACTAGTTAAGTTTTCTAGAGGCCACAAATTTTTTATCCATGTTTGCGCGCACATACTGAATCTCAGCACAGCTAATCTTCCAAGCATAAATTCATTCACATGGGGTCAATTCATTAATAACTCGATGTTTAGAAAGCATACTAGAAAATGGAAAATATGGTAAGTTCATGAAATCTCAAAGGCTACCTAGTACAATTGGTTAGCTTACATTGTTTTGTACCTTAAGCTCATGAAACCAAGTATAAAAATATATATAAGTTATAATATAATGAAACTCAAATTTTAGAGACTAGAGAAGGCTTTAATTCGACATTAGTTCATCATGACAAGAAAATGATAAACACAACTTTATAAATTTAAAAACTATACATTTCGAGTTTGTTGTCGAGCAAATTGCAACCACTTTTCTTAGTTTCTTAATGGATGGCTCAAGCAGTCATCCTTTGTAAAGATTTAACTACTATCATTATGTAAACACCGAAACATCAAGGGCTCTAGCAAACCTCCGTTTGAAACATCATCTTTTGTAATGCCTTTTGAGGTTGCAGGTCTAACTGTTTGACACACAAAAATGTCATTTTTTTATGTAGGAGAGTTTTAAGCTCATTTTAAATATTGTTTCTTATGTTTTTACTATTTCGTGTAAAAATATCTTTCTCATGAAATTGATTAAGATGCCTAAAGCAATTTATTTTCTATACTTTTCCTTGATATTTTTGATAGTACTCATAAAATTTGCTGTCACATGTTTGTAATACATGTTGGGTAAGGACTTCCTATTAAACATGATCCTTAATTGTATCCATATTATTTGCATTTCTGTTTAAGCCTTTCTCAAAACACTTTTTTAGGAAGGGTCCACTTACTAAACTAGAATTTCTTCCGTTCCAATTTTATACCATATCTTGTTTAATTTGTTAAATCAAGGGTAGATGTGGCCATGTATTTCCTCTTCCCCTTGTAATAGATGATGCTACTAGGCAGCCTCCTAGTGCCTCATCCCCCAAGGGGCCTCAATATTTTAAATTTTTAATCATTAGAAATTAGTAATGTAGATCCTATTAAGACAACAAGTCCATGACAGGACCATTTTCATGTTTTTTGAATCTAAAATTGTTATTCTTTTCTTTTAGAAGTTGGAGTTGCTTAATTTATTGGATTTTGGTGATAATTTACGTGTATTCAAGAACTAATTACATTGCATTTTGGATTTTGTATTTATAAAAAAATTATTTAGATGGGTGAGATTCTCATTTTGTGGACATGTCTAGGGCCTCCAAAATGCTGAAGCCGGCCTTTCTCTTTTATAGCTATTTAATATTTTAACAGGCCTTTCTCTTTTATAGCTATTTAATATTTTAACAGATAAGTGTAGGAAGCTATCTTGATATATGCCTATTGTTGTTACTTTGATATAAATGAAAGCTTATTATGTACAACTAGTATATACGCACGTGCGTTGCACGTATTTCATATTACTTGAAAAAAAATAGTTTATTAAAAGAGCAACCAACAATTTCTTAATTTTATTATAGGTGGAAATATAATAGCCAGGAGCATGAAAGTTGGAAGAAATTAAATGACGGAAATATAAAAGGTTTCTCTTATCTCTTGGGTTCATGTGCCTACTTTGCATGCATGCTTTATTAACTTTTGTTTTATTTTCCAAACTACCTACTTTGCATGCATGCATATATTTGTTTTATTAACTATCATGCATGCATACATACATTTAATACGTATTTAATTACTGTTTTTAATGAAGGGTATTTTTGGAACGAAAAACTTTCACGGTGAAGCCTAGTTTTGACATTATATAGTAGAATAGATATTGTAGAATACGCTAACTTGTTCTATATTTCATTCAGCTTAATATATGAGTTCATCATTATTATAATTAAACATTTCTGCCTCCTTCAAGATTAATATACTTTTTATATGTTTTAAACTCCGATATATGATGGTATTCTGATGTTACATTCAGTTTCATCCTTATGTATTTTCCTTAGGTGTATAGAAGATACAAACAATACTACGAGCAGGTGCAGACTGTTATCTCATTGTTTGAGTCGGTACCAGGCCTTAGTAGTGCTGCCCCATGTGCTTCCATGGCTCTCAAGGTCATATCAAAGCAATTCAGGTACTTGAAAAATGTTATATCCGAGCAACTCCATCACATAAACAAGACTGCCGGGAAGGAAGGTTTTGGGATGATGAATGGTGAGATAAGTACCCATAAAACCGCAAATGATTTCGGTACCATTAAGCAACCCCATGTTTGGAGACCTCAGAGAGGACTTCCTGAGAGGGCTGTGGCTGTTCTTCGGGCTTGGCTTTTCGAGCATTTTTTGCATCCGTAAGTGGTTAAAACGTAGGTTTCTGGTTAACATAACTCGTGAATTTACTTTCAGTTTCTTATTGTAAATTTCTAACACAATCTGCTCTTTGAAAACAAATTGTAGTACTGCATGCACTTTCAATGAGATTCTACACCTGCCTTCACTGTAATAATACATGTTCGTAATGCATGTTCATATTTATGTCAATTTGAAAATTCATTCACTGCTATGCAATTGCCTGCTGTATTGACACCATTACATGTATATATATGAACTTTCACATAATTTATAGAGCATTGTATCAGTTAACATACGTACATTTCCATACCTACCACTAACATACTAAAAGACCAAAAACACTGCAATGTTATTTGAGCTAGTGGTTCAATTAGTTGTGTATATATTTAGGCCTTGGCTAAAAACTGTTTGGAGAATTAGTAGTGACGCAATTTATTTTCCGCGCAGCTGGTATATTGTTTTTTGATGCCATATCGATGTATTTAATTATCTGACATGAATGCTGTTTTTCAGCTATCCAACAGATGCTGACAAGCAGATGTTGGCTACGCAAACAGGTCTTATGAGAAACCAGGTAAACACATCGTTGGTAATTCATATTACTTGAATTACGTTACAACATATTTTTGACGAACTTGTTTGTAATTTTGAGTTAAGAAATAATACATAGCTAATAAAATGTCAATGAATACTTGGATTGAACTACCCTTCTTCAGATTAGTTCATCTAGTACTTGTATTAAGAAAAAAAGTTTTCTAATAACAGCTGTTGATGTGATGGAGCAGGTGTCCAATTGGTTTATTAATGCAAGAGTAAGACTCTGGAAGCCAATGGTGGAAGAGGTACACTCTCTTGAGATTCGCCAACATAATAACATGACGGATGCTGACAACAGCCCAAATATTAGTGATAAGCGTGCTAAGCTCCCACAGGCTTCAACTACAACCTCTTCCAATGAACTACACCATAGTCAATCCTCTAAACGTCCTCGTGAAGATCTCACCCAGATGTGCAGCCACATTGGAGAGCCTTATAACCTCATTTATGATGGCGTCGCCATTCACCGTCCTGTTGGAGAAAATGTTGCTGTTAGAGGAAATGGTGATGTTTCTCTGACTCTTGGTCTGCACCAGCACAACGGAGTTTATTTGACCGAACCACTTCCTATGAGTGTTCGTGGATTTGGTCTTGGAGTTGAGGAGTGCAATGATGCTTACGTAATTGGCTCATTCGAAGGGCAAGGCCGGAATTTTGAAAAGTACATCGATGGGCATTATCTCCATGATTTTGTTGGATAAAGCTTTTTTTCTTTTTCTTTTTTTCATCAGGCCTTCGTCTGTAAAATGAAGAAAGGCTGAAATATGGTTACATTCAGTACCATTGCAAAGGGAGATGATCAATCACACCTTGGACGATTCATATATGATTGGAGTATTCAGGTAAAGTATGCGGGGTTTATTTGCTTTACTGGAGTGGGATTAGATGTAATGTTTATTAGTATATAACCAACGGTTGTAAATGTAAACTTTTCCTTGTGTTCTTTAGAATTATATAATACAAAAGCTGTTGGTACTTGAGGTTGTACAAAATATTCTCTTCAGACATTCATGATGAGGATATTTGATTTTCAGATATGATTAAAGTTAAAACTGTTTATTTTTTCGTATGTGCACCACTAACATCTACATCAACATCTGTTACATTTGACCTCTCCCAAGAAATCGTGGAAACGACACCTACCTAGAGATAACAAATTTTTGTCTCACTCAAGTTGGCATCAAGGCAGCTAAAATACAGTATATTTTAATCTTTATATTGAGCAATATAAGACTCTTACAATATATGTTGAACTATGTCTCAAAGTTCAATCTGTCACTCACCCAACCATACGACGATTTTTTTGAACGAAGTTGTACTCTCCGAACAAATCTTCTTTTCCAACTGTGTTGAAGAGCTAGTCCTAAGAGCGAAACAAGGATTTTTTTTTTTTTTTTAGATTTCTGTGGACTTGTTCTCACGAATCTCTCGTATGAGCTTCTTACTACCACCTCTCTCTCCTTCTCCAATCTCCTTTATATAGGTTAAGAAACCTAATTTAGGGTTTAGAATGTTATGGTTATATACTAAAATTATCACTTTTGCACTAATTATACTTTCTTACTTTTGAATGAGAATCATATGGACAAAAGTTTATATATTGTAATTGTTATAATGTTAATGCAAGTGTTTGATATTCTATATTGTAGATAATATAGTGTGTGCTGTCATACAAAAGATCATATTATCAGTTCCCTGAAGAATATATAAATGGTTCACAACCTAGATGGATTTGAACAAACCATTGGCAAGGTTGTAGTGTAATATGATATTAGTCTATCTTGATTATAGCTTTATACTAGTACACTTAGTGTGTATTGAACATGACCACTCGAGGTTATTCTCTATGTATTAACTACATAAGAGATCAAACACCTATATTATTCTTGTGCTCTTAATCCGAATATAATAAAAGACTTGTATATGCAGTGTGCATTACTTTGACTCATAAAAGAGTGAGATTCATTATGGGTCAACAACCTCTATGAATTGAGTAATGACATTGTGTGTATGATGGGCTGTTGATTATAGAAGGAATCCATGTCCAGATACGTCGGGTTGATTATGTCCCCTAAAGGATCTCGTAAGAATTGTCATGTAAACCCTTCAGGTGAATTATATCCGACATGACAAATGAAGTTGAGTTGTACTACTTAAAGATAAAATATGTCAATCAATATAGTTATCAGTAACTTAATTTGATCGACGGACATAATTCGATATCTTAACATGGGAGACGAATATGCATATAATAAGAAATAAGCATATAAACGCAATTTAGAATTAGGAAGGTAGTGCAACAATAGCTATTTAGTGGATCGAGCTATTGTTAACGGGTCCGGGTTGTGTGTTCAGGCTGAACATGGGATACCAGATCCGTTAGGAGACCTAACATTAATTTCTTCTCACGGTCCCTATCGTAGCCTATATATATCCTCTATTCTTTGGCTGTCATGAAATATTAGAATAAGAGCAGCTTTCTCTAAACTCGTTTTCACATAAGAAGAGAAAGAGATGTCAGCCAAGGAGAAGAAAATGTTGGAAGATCGTAGCCCACACGACGTCCAACTTGAGAAAGGAATAAGTGCAATAGATCTTACGGTCGCTGACTGATCGAGCTTGCTAGAAACCGTAATTTCTCATTACTTCAGGTATAATTCGTGAATCCTAGTTTCCATCTTTGAAGGTTTAGAACACACCTTAAACTTGTTCATCATCTATCGATCAGTACGCACACTAATCTGCACTCCTAGGATCTTCAGTTATATCAATTTTTATCAGAGCCGGTATTTGATATGCATATCGATTGATAAATCCATATTGTCCAATAAAACTTGTATCGAAAAATAGTCGGTAGATGTAGATCTTTTTTGACTCGTTTTTGCAGGCATCTTAGATCTAAATATTATGGTCGAAATCCATATTTTGTTTATGTGATTTAAACCCATGTCTTGTCGTGGTTGTAATTCTCTATGGATGTAATTAAAATCACAAGGGTCGATTGTATTTATTTATTTAATTTTCTTCAATCTAGATTATGTCTAAACTCCTTTTGGAGTAGGAATGATGTAATTTTATATTTTTTTCGGTCTATCGTGATGGCGGTAGTGGTTTTATTCTAATGCGGAACGATATGCTATTTTTAAGCAGTCCTGAGGCAATCAGATAATTTTCGATGAAGGAAAAGATAACCAAAGCTAAAAAAATGGACATCATAAATGGAAAAGACAACAAAAAGCTGTCGTACCCCCAATGACTTGCGAGGTGTAACATTCTTAGACGACACAGTTGAGGAAGAAGCAAGCATGTTTAATATATAGCCATAATAGTTGAATATTTGTTTTCATTTTATTGCTATTTGCTTATTCTGTTATGCATGTTTGTTATTGTGTGGATGTTTATTATAAACTATGTCCATATTAATAATGGAAAATATGGATATAAATCAACTAATAGAAAAATCCTCATTGTTAAATAACTAAGTGGGAGAGAATTTATTTACTATAAATCACAGTCTCCATTACTAGTTTTTAGGTGATATAATTATACTTGTGTGTTGGCTTTAGTGCCTTCCTTCATATCGTTTGAGTCTAATTATGGATCACCAATACAGACTTCCTAAGGGATAATTATAGAAAGTTATCTAGTGTGTGTTCACTTATCCATCTAAAGAAACTTATTACAAAGTAATGGACTTAGTATTAAGTAATGGTATACACTTTGATACAAATAATAATATCCTCCCCATCGGAGTCACTGCTATTATTTGTAGGACCAAAACAAGACTAGCAAATTAATTTTATTTGTCATAAAATTAGGTTGGCCTGATAGTAAACTAATAGAAAAAAAATCTCTTAGACAAATGTTGAATTGGTATACATCCACACTATCATAACATACTAAATTTATGGTATTTAAGGTATTGGTGAATTTTTTATTATTGTTTTGAAGAAATCAATATTTATTTAACTTACAAAGTTTATGCCCTAAATAATAGTTATTATGTGATTCTCAAGATTTGAAAATGGGTTCTTTCAGTCCACTTATGGTAGTACTTAAAGAAAATAAACTTATTGGCCCTAATTACATTGACTGGAAACATAACATGGATATTATCTTAATTGCTGAAGAGTACAAATATGTACTCAGTGAGGAATGCCCACCGAAGCCTGATGCTAATTTTGATAAAGAGGACAAAGAGGCTTATAAGAAGTGGATAAAGGCATATGAGATGGCGCGGTGTTACATTCTGGCATTTATGTCAAATGTGCTGCAACATCAGCATCAGGTCATGGCCACAACTTATGACATGATGTACAACCTCAAGGAACTCTTCAGACATCAGAGTAGGGCAACTACGCATTTTGCTATGAAGAGTTTGATGAATACGACCATAGCTGAAGGGACACCAGTAAGGGATCATATTCTCAATATGATGGGTCTTCTGAATGAGATAGAGATCTTTGGAGCTGAAATCGATGGAAAAATTGTAGAAGCATGTAAAAAATATAAATCTATGCGCCCAAAAGATATGCGTTCGAAATATGACTCAACGAAGTCAGGCCGCAGAGACTCAAAAGCAGCCATATGGCCCATGACGCATCTAGGCGGCCCAGACAGTGAATCTTGGAAGCATCAGCCGTAGAAAACTCTGACAGGGCATTAATTGCCCTGCATAAAGCATTGTCATGGCATTAATTACCTTGAAACACATGGAAAACTATGGGAAGCGGCAACACACTAAATGACAGAAAGTTATGTAAACATAATAATGACTCTTGTCAGACGTGAGACGGGCAGTGCCACGTATATACATGTTAAGCCCCCATGCGACAGCGTCTCCATGCGGCCTAATTTTTATACGGCCCAGTCTCTATGCGTCTCTATGCAACACATTCCTTATGCGATTGAGGGTTCATGTAGCCGGGTCTTCATGCGGCTCCACACGACCAAATCTTTCTGTTACAACTGTCAAGAGATCCTCGACCATCCGTGCGGGCCACGTGTCAAGTTGATCCAGTCACACACACAACTGGTCAAAACAACCCAGATTACTGGCCGAGATCTCATTAAAAGCCTACCATAACTAATACCACGTGGCAGTCTGACCGTGGCATGCGTCCACAGTTGTAACTATATTATGTTGAGGATGACCATACGGCAGCCCAGAAGACATGTCCGCATAACACATGCGCACGCATAGCCTTTTAGTGTACATGGATATAAATAACAGGGAGCTATTTTCACACACATAGACAAACATATACGTATAGTGAGACATAGAAAAAGCAAATTCAGGAGCCCAGTTGCTGCATTTCGTGCCAGTGTGCCAGAGATCTAGCAAGTTCCTTCGTCGTCGGATAATCAACGGAGTAAAATAATTAGCTGCAGTACTCGATCTCCATCGTCACACTCCCCAGAATTTTAATTGTACTTAGATTTCTTGTTTAAGAAATCTTTGTACTATTTGTTTTTAATTTATAAAACCTAGTTAGTAAAACTCATTTTTTGTAACGAAAATAAAAATGGTGACTCTATTGGGGACTTCTTTTTCCACTAACGAAAACATAGTGACGCAGTCCAATTCGGCAAAATTGGGTTCGACCCAGAGGATGCTGGTCGTACGCTTCGACCAGCAAGCTTTTGAAGAGATGCTTTCTGAGGGTAGCACGAGCCCTTCGCCAAGGCTAGCAAAGCCAAAGAAGACCCACAGGACTTGGGTCGCCAAGGCCAGTGTGCCTCGCCTAACTGCGGAGCATGCGCTACCTATACCTGATTTTTATGACTCGTCTTATACGTCCACACTATCACGCCCTGATCTCCCGCAAGATTGGCCGTCCCCGCTAGGCGCGATTCACCGCGATAGCGCTTCCGCAGGATGATCATTCTGATTAGGACGTGATGTCCCGCGAGCACAAACTACGTTCGCGCAAGTCCATGATCCGAACAGGCGGAGAAATAGCTAAGCCACAAAGTCGCCCAGATAGTCCGAATGCAGCGGAATAAGAACTGAACAGATGATTGGTAAAAATTTCACAAAGTCGTCATAACGAAAGAATTGAGTGAACAGAAATATGAAACAATAACAAGCTATTTATTGATAATTTAGAATTATTACAAGCGGCTCTAGGCCGAGATTACAAGTCGCTCAAGCTCTCTCTCTAAGCAATAAAAGTGTGCCAAGTGGCTTACAACATGGAATGATACATAGACGATGTTCCAACATTATGTCCTGTTTATGTGCTTCAGCTACAGACTCAACACTCAAAGGCTCCAGAGCGAACTTTATACCTTATCGCGCACGAGGAGACACTCCGCACCGAACAAGGTTCTCCCGCACCCTGCAAGCAATCTGGTGGATTATCAGTACATGAATGCACTGGTGGGGAGGCTTCTCGCCATCTCGATAAATCCAAACACGTTATATTAGTTCCGTGCACAATATATTAAGTTATCTTTCTAGCTTACCTTAGGATCAATTTCATGGCATAAGATACAAAGTCTAACTCGTGTGGCAGTGCACCGTACGATAGAAGGGTAACACAGCGAAACTTACCAACTTATCATTCTTTCTTTCCTGTCCAAATTATAAAACCAAATTAACCAGCATATAATATATGAAATAAAAATAGTGCACAAACAAAGCTTAGCGCCACGAACGAATTCTTGCCTCAAATATGTTATGCTTGCACTAAATAATGTATTGTGCATCCATATCTCTAAGTACAAAGTGGCATGCAACAAATTCTCTTATCACGGGTACTAAATGTTCTGCTTAGATTTACTCGGATGTATTCGAATGTACAAGTTACTCATTTCAATACAAATAAACTCGCACACATTTCAATGCAAATGAACTTGCACACGGATTGCCGTAATTGAGCCAAACTAAGTCTATATGAACAAAAGGTCACTAACATAGTCATAAAGGACGAGTTATAGCCTCTGGACTGTCATGACCCAGTCCCAAAAATACGTAGGACTAGGACACGTAAGCATGTCAGCCGCATGGATATGACAACTCCAATATATGAAAACCAAAATCCACGCGTACGCTGTAATACGAATATCAATCCACAAGTGGTATAAATATATGTCACAAGTCACAGGGTATAATCTAAATCTCATCCACGAAAATCAATATAAATGAATAACCAACATCTATATAACTAGATCTCAACATAAGTATCTAAGGATGATAGTTGGATGGAAACAAATCTACTACCAACTAGAATAGAAAAGTACAACACAATAAACACAATATAGGAATACCAGATAACAATCGTGGGGCTCAGAGAGAAGACATCCACGAAACATATATAACCATCCAAATTTGCGCTCCTACAAATACTCAAGAACAGATACACCTGGCAGGGGACCAGGTCCTCAGAGGGACATAACAAGATACAGAAAAGCAAGCCAATTTGAATACATTAAACATGCATATAATTTAAAAATAAATAAGTACGCTGTACAAGACAATCTATATGAATACAAATGAGGACAACTTTTTAACGTATCGGCAAGGGTAGGCTACTCGATCTAACTCTCACACTCACACACTCGTCAGTGGACATCATCAGCCGACATACCTCGGGGGTAGCGACCCTCGGACTCCATCAATCGACATACCTCGGGGGTAGCGACCATCGGACATGACCACCATAGTGCGTGCTAGTGACTACGATGTTACCAGAGTGGTTAAAGCCCATACGCCTACTGATTGTCCTCTCATAATACTAAGTGGCAAGTGTGTGTCAACATATCTAATATATAGTAATGACTGAAAGAAACAACACATGCAATAAATATACAAAAATACAATAAATATACAGAAATATACTAAGCATGCAAAATACTGTAAGCAATTTGGCAAGGTATCTTGCCTGGTAAGAAAGCTGCAAGGTATACTGTCTAGAAGTCAAGCACACAGGATCAGAAGCTATGGTCTCAGAACAAATGTCTCCGGATGCTGAAATAGATGTCACCAACATTCCCAGAATAAGCAAAATAGCTAAAAAGTACTTTCCTTTCGTCCAATTTGGATACAGGGGCAAAACGATAATTTTCGGTAAAAGTGGGGTCCACATGTGGCCCACATTGCACCGAAAAGTGTGTCAGGGGTAACAGTCTCTAAATAGGACAAATTATAGATCAAACAAACTCTAGATGTCAATACAAACCCAACGGTATGTCCAAATATAGATTCCGATGGACAGAACACAATTTCGTCCAAAAAGTCAACCGTGGGGCCCGCCAATTGGCGACTTGGTCAACTGTCTCAGAATTGCGTGAAAATTGGGTCACAGGACCAGCGTGTTACCACGAGTACAGTGGCATAAGTTTCGTCGTAATCTGATGAGCATGCACAAAATGCGCACGACTTCCACAAAAGTTGCGATACGGGGTGTGTCCGCGGATACGGGCTGATTCCGACCCGCACACGCATCCGAATCAGTTTTCATAAACTTTTACATGTCTGATTACGCTATGCGCACCGTTCGTTACACTTGGTACACGGTGGGGCGGTCCCGTTTGGCGGAGCGCGCTCCGTTTCACAACTTTTGGAAATATGAAAAAGTGGGTTCGCAGGGTTTTCCAACGAATTTAATTCTGTCTACAGCAGTTAATAATCTAGGGTTATTTAATAGAAATTAAACTAGGTTAAGTGTTCTACGCATACCAAAAAGAATCATCGAATTCGGATCTCTGTGGTAGGAGATACGAACTCCGAAATATGGGTAGTCACCGCAGTTTTCTGCGTTCCCAGAATTGGATCTATTTCTGCCAACTTTGGCACTATTTTCGCCTAGGATTACGTATTATTCGAGGTCTACTAACATAAAGATATTAAATAGGGTTAAGGGGTGAGCATACCGGTGAAGACGGGGCAGAGTTTGGTTGAGCGAGTCGACGGAAAATAACTCCGGAACACAGGTACCTTGCTGTTGGAATCTGCAGTGCGTGGGGTCGCGGTCGTCGGAATTTGTTTGGACGGCCTGGCGGGGTTCTCCGACTGCGGTGGCGGCGATCTCTAGGTCTAGATGGGAAGAGGGAGAGTCTGGATGATTAGGTTTAGGGTTTAATATATATATATATATATATATATATATATATATATATATATATATATATATATATATATATATATATATATATATATATATATATATAATGGATTAGTGCATTCCGCGCGGGGGGATCTTGAGAACTGTTGCTGCCTTTGATTTCTTAAGGGTGGGTTTTTGTTGAGTTTATACTTTAGTCCTTCTCTTTTCTTTTTTCTTTTTTTCCTTTTTCTTTTTCTTTTTCTTTTTCTTTTCCATTTCTTTTCTTTCTTTTTCCTTAAAAATATATGTATATATGTATATATATATATTTATATATACGTATATACTCATAGGAAAAATCTAGAATTATATTAATGCACACCATTAAGCTAGCAACTGCTCAAGAGGTCTCCTACATTGTAGAAGCATAAAAAATATGCTGGATAGCTCTACGCAGCATGTTGATACAGAGCAGCGTAAACAGAGGACCTCAGAGCCATCAAACGTACAACAGAGCTTCTCCGCTGAGCACAGAGTAAAATATAGGCTCAGGGACCATCCGCGTAATGCAGTATATCCAGGCTGCTTCAGCATAAAAAGGGTGCTACATCGCCTTTATGGCGTAAAACTCGTCCTCTTTTAATGCAACATTGCAGTGTATGAGGGACGCTTCGTATTCCCCAAAATGAACCTGACAAATCATGCAGTGAACCTGACGTCTGACTCCTGACAAAGAGTACTCCACGACTACCCAGGCGACGTCTATAATGATGGTGCGGCACTACAACCCAGGCTGTCATTTACTGCCCTTTCCTTGGCGTAAACCGCTTTTACGCATACAAAGAAATACGCCGCCTAGTTTTACACAGGCAGATGCGAGCTGTTTACGCTCCGCAGAAGACAAACAGCCTGCCACGTCAAAAGCTGCTCTTCGTACAGGGCTCGAGGCACGTCTCAGCATTTAATGCGCAGAGCGGTGATAGGTTCTCGAGGCACGTCTCTGTATTTAAGGCGTCGAATACTGACAGATGCCCAAGGCACGTCTCTATATTTTATGCGCAGAAGAGTGGCAGGCCTTCAAAATACGCCTCTGTATTTAATGAGCAGGATAATGGCGGATCTCTGCATTTAATGCAGGAGATTTGATTAAATGTCACCGAACCGTCGTCTAGTGACATTCCCTTTGCGTAAACTGCTCTTACGCATATAAGGGGGTACGCTGCCCAATTTTACATAGGCAGACGTGAGCTTCTTTCGCTCCGCAGAAGGCAAACAAATCGCCACATTAGCAGTTACTCTTCGTACAGGATTCGAGGCGCATATCTGTATTTAATGTGTAGAATGATGGCAAATCTTAAAGACAAGCCTCTGCATTTAATGCGTAGGATGGGGGTAGATCTCGGCATTTAATGCAAGAGATTTGATTATATCTCCAAGAGCCATAATTCTGGCTATAACGTCCACATCGTCTCGGCTTCTACGCCTGCTCGGCTTCTATGCCCCCTCAGCTTCTACGCCTGCTCGGCTTCTATGCCCACTCGGCTTCTATGCCTGCTCGGCTTCTACGTCTGCTCGATTTCTATGCCCACTCGGCTTCTATGCCCACTCGGCTTCCACGCTCACTCGGCCTCTATGCCCACTCGGCCTCAATGACTACTCGGCTTCTACTCTTACTCGGCTTCTACACCTACTCGGCTTCTACGCCTACTCGTCTTCTATGCCTACTTGGCTTCTACGCCATGGTGACAATTATTGGCTTCTACGCCAACCTCTTCTACACAAAGGATAACTACCTACGTGGCTTCTATGCCGTGATCTTCGCAGCAGCTATACGCGTTATCCCTTAGTTGGATACACGTCACATGCTCATTCAGAAGGTCATCTATACGCGGGCTTTGGTTATTGTAACCATCGTGTAAAAGGGTGCTGTACTTTTCACTACTCGATTTCTACGCCGACTGTGTGGTCACTGTCACTAAAAACTCTATAAATAGAGACCTCTATCAACAGAGGAAAAAGTCAAAGAAAAGAGGTCAAAAAGATTGAAGATCGAACGATCGAAGATTGGTCAAGGAATCCAGTATCAGATCCAAGGTCGACAATTGAGAGAAAATGGTCGAGAGAGAGAGAGAGAAGAATCCAGAGCTCAGGCAAAGAGAAGAGATCGACGACTTTGGCATCGGACATCCACCCTCTTTAGCAACCTTCGAAGCTGCTTACTGTCTTCCACGGCACTTCTTCACCATCGTGTGGTCCAAGGGCCAAAGTGATCGACTGTAGATCAGACACCTATAGCAATATTTACCCAGATTAAATAAATTATACTTAGACATCCTCGTATAGGATTAAATTGTACAATCTTGTTTGTAAACACTGAAGAAAGGGCGGGTTTTCGTATAAGACCTCGTTTCCACATTCTCTCTCGTTTATTATCAAACACAAGATGACGACTCTGCTGGGGAAGTCTTTCTCTTCTGATAAGGAAGCAATTACTCAACACGATGTGGTATCCATGGGATCCGTGAAGAAGAAACTGGTCGTCCAATTTGACCAGTCTGTCTATGAAGACATGCTTCGAACCGGGTGTAGCTCTCACTCTCTCTCTGTCCAAGATAACAGGAAGCTGCGTAAGGTCTGGATGCCCAAGACATCCTCTACCATTCCTGTAGACTCTCCGACCTCTCCGATTTCTCCGACCAACGAGGTTGTAGCATTGCTCCCTCCGCGCCTTGTGCGTAAAATTCAGTCGCCTGTCTCTGACAGGGCAGACAAAACTTCTGGCAAGGCCTCAGCGCCAATCCAGAAGTATAATCCATGTTCTGTGCGTAAAATTCAGTCTCCCGTCCCTGACAGAAAAGATGAAACTTTGGACAATGCCTCAGCGCTAGTCTAGAAGCCTACACCGCGCTCTGCAGTAGAAACCAGTCTTCCATCCCTGGCGGAACAGACAAACTTTCTGACAATGCCTTAGCGCCAAGTCAGAAGTTCCAAATGCGCTCCGCGCGTAAAAATGCATCTGCCTTCCGCGGAAAAGCAGATGGTCCCTGCAATCTATGCAAGGAAAAGCAAGCGGCGGACTACTCAACTTCTCGGCCTTTACGCCAATAACGGAACAATCTGCCCACCCTCCTGATTACGCGAGAAGCTGACGGCCGACTGAGGACCTCCTCGACTTTACGCCAGCCCGAATTACGCCAGGAGAAGCCCCTCAGCGTAAAGAAGGCTCAAATTGCGAAAAGACACCCTCCACGAGGATTATTCGCCACCCAGATGGCCAACCTGTTGTATATAGGTGGCACAGGGAAAACTATGGTTCCCAACATCCGCATGCCCACTAATGTGAACAGAAGGAACAAGCCATCTTCTTCTTCTTCTTCTTCTTCTGTAAAGACTCCTGACCTGCGTGAATATCTGATCCAGAAACATGAAGACAAGGGTCATGAACAGGCTTCAGTTCCCCTAACGGTCAAACGCGGGGAGATCTTATGGGAAGATGCATCAACATCTAATGTCGTCATGTCAGGTGGACCACGTAAAGATTCCATCTTTATTATTCCTCCAAATCGCGACGACCAGCATCCAACAGTCTTCGGTCGCATGCGGAGCAGCCCGATCATGCAGGAAGAATTTTGCGAGTCTGAAACTGGCAGAATACAGATCCACCGATATAGCCCGCAAGCGTTAAAAATTATACAAAGCATGGGTTATGATTTAAAGCTGAAACAAGGACTCAACTATGGAAATGGCAGACGAACACCGTTGCATGGTAATTCTTACAGTCAACAAGCTCATTTTGGGTTGGGGTATACTGCATCTCTTGCGAAACCCAAATCTTCAAAGTCTAGTCCTGTACAACCAGAGGCAGGTCCTGCTAAATCAGCTTCTGTGGACAGATGCCACGGCATGTCTGGGGGTAGCCTACCTCGACAAAATAGGGCGGCATCCAAAGCTGGGGGTAGAATTCCCTCAAGATCCGAAGATGATGCAATGACGACGATCTTCCCGGAAGACCGTAAAACTCAGGCATCAGGAGCCGAACACCGGTACAACCCAATGGAGAAAGAATGCTTGGCTCTGATGTTCGCTATCCAAAAAATGCGGCACTATGTCACAGGCCAAACCATTCACATCATCTCCAGGGTCAATCCTCTTCGAGTACTGATGAACAAACCAAGCGTTCTTAATTCCCGACTTACGACTTGGGCGATGTTATTAACACCATATAACATGGTGTACGTCCCTCAGAAGTCCTTCAAAGGCCAAGCATTGGCTGATTTCCTAGCTGCTCATCCGATCCCGGAGGCCTCCAAACTGTACAAGGACATTCCCGACGAAGTTGCAGAATGTAATTTCGCAATAGAAAGTGATGTCTGGCAACTTTTCTTCGATGGTGCCTCCAGGACTGGTCCCAGGGGAAACGTGGTCTCGGGAGTAGGAATTGTCCTGGTTACTCCTGATAAGCTCATCATCTACCGAGCATATTCTCTTAGCGAGCCCTGTTCTAACAATATGGCAGAGTATAACGCCCTACTAATCGGGCTCCAAATCGCTAAAAAATTGGGCGTCAAATCTCTGGAAGCTTTTGGTGACTCTCTGCTGATCGTCAATCAAGTCAGAGGAATATATGAAGTCCAGAATCCAGACCTCATCCCTTTTCACCGAGCAACGGTCGAGATAGCCATGACATTCAAAGGGTTCTTCCTGGAACATGTGCCCCGATCTCAGAATCTGGAAGCTGATGCCCTAGCCAGTCTAGCTGCATATTTAGCTATTCCTATAAGAAGGCAGAATTCGGTAATCCTTCTTAGCAGAGATTTATTCTGTGTGAAAAATAACTTTCACATAGAATGCAGCTATGCTCTGAACACAGATCCTCCCAGGAGAGACTGGAGAAGTCCTTTTATAGATTTTGTGGCATACGGAATCTTGCCGGAGGACCCTAAAGAAGCAGTATCCGTCAAAAGACGATCATTACGCTTCTATTTTGAGGCATCCTCACAGTGTCTATATCGCCGGACCTACGGTGGACTGCTATTGAGGTGTCTCTCAGATGATGAGGCACAGCGGATCATCCGTGAATTTTACGACGGTGTATGTGGAGAGCACCAATCCGGTCCTAAGCTACAGGATCGCATCAGGAGAATGGGCTATTACTGGCCTACTATGATCACAAATGCAATAAAGTATGTGAGACAGTACAGAGCCTGTCAGGTCCATGCAGACTTTATCCATCTACCGCCTGAATATCTACATCCTTCGGTTGTATCCTGGCCTTTCGAAGCATGGAGTATGGATATCATTGGTCCTATTCATCCGTCTTCTTCCAGAGGTCACCGGTTCATACTGGCCATCACGGATTATTTCTCCAAATGGGCAGAGGCGATCCCTCTTGCTGAGGTGAAGGCATCTAATGTGATCAGCTTCATCAAGCATCATGTCATTTATCACTTTGGGATACCCCAAAGGATAATCCATGACAATGGACCTCAGTTCATCAGCCAAGCGTTTTATCGATTTTGCGATAAAAATCGAATACAAAATGTGGCCTCTACGACTTATAATCCTGCTGCTAATGGTTTGGCGAAAGCATTCAACAAAACCATTATCAAGCTCATGAAAAAGTTCGTCTCTTCGAACAAGAGGGATTGGAATGAGAAGCTTTGAGAATGTCTCTGGGCGTACCGCACAACGATACGAGCACCGACAGGTTGCACCCCATTCTCACTGGTTTAACGGAGCGAAGCAGTTCTCCCCATCGAAATCCAGATTCCGTCGCTCAGGATAGCCGTGGCTAATGAGCTGACTCAAGAAAAGAACGACCTTTTAAGGCTTCAAGAGCTAGAAAGAATAGACGAGAAATGCCTCCAAGCTCAACAGCGTATCGCGTTCTACCAAGCAC
The DNA here is from genome assembly GCA_036927795.1 of Iris macrosiphon. Classification (NCBI taxonomy): domain Eukaryota; kingdom Viridiplantae; phylum Streptophyta; class Magnoliopsida; order Asparagales; family Iridaceae; genus Iris; species Iris macrosiphon. Next base: position 105,602,371 of record JAYESA010000012.1, on the reverse strand, counting down.
GTATTTTCAGAGCTTTTAATCAAAAAGTAAAGGAAAGAGTGTTCAAAGTTGGCGAGCTAGTTTTAGCTGTGAGAAGGCCGATGATTCTTACTCACAGAAGCAAGGGCAAATTCCAGCCCAAATGGGAAGGCCCTTATGTGATCGAGATGACATTCTCAAATGACGCTTACAGGTTGGCCAAACCTAATGGAGACCTGTTAATGGCTCCTATCAATGGCAAATTTCTGAAAAGGTACTATGCTCAACCTACTTTGCTCAAGTGGAATATGGCGAAAACCTCATTCTGACAAAACTACTTCCAAAACAAAACTAGTTGGATCGTATTCTATCATGTTCATATTACCTCTGAATAGATATGTCCTGCTAAAACTTACCAAGAGTATATCACGTTCATATTACCTCTGATATCACTTTCGCCCAAACCTGTCATTTATATTCTAAAATGATGGGTCCACAAAGTCAGATGAAAGCCTCTTTACTATTCTCAAAAAAGAGCAAGAGTACATTAAAAAGCAAAAGCAAAAAAAAAGTATATCATTTGGGGGGAGCGGTTAGATCATGAATCTGCTGCTCCAGAGCAACCATTCTCTCATCTCGGGAGTTCAAGACATCGACGTGAGCCCGTTCTAACCTTGCCGCATCGTTGTCCAAAGCAGCTAGCTCAGACCGAGCTCACACAAAACCTGAGTGGAAAGCACCCACACGCGTCAGATTCTGCTGAACAGTCGCCCGTCGCTCCTTCAGCACATCTCGGGCAGCCGACAAAGAGAGAGCCTTCGCCTCTACTCGAACAAGCTTATCCTTCAATATGTGGGCCTGCGCTACCACTTTCTCATATTCGGCTTCGTACCGGGTCAGCTCAGGAACGGCATACTCCAATTGGACACGTTCTTCGTCCATCTTTCGCTGCTGAGCCTCGATGGATTTATTCAGAGATGCCATCTGTTCAGCAAGCTGCGCAGTCAGGGAGTCGTACCTAGCTTGAACGAGACCGTCAATGTTGCCTCGAGCTAGCTGCAAGTATTCGTTAATGGGTTGCTCCAAACCATTAACTATCTCCTCCAGCGTGTCAGCTACCCCGATATCGTTGAATTCTCGGATCGGCACTATAGATGCCCGGGAGGACCTCCTCAGCGACGCAAAGCTCAAATTCTTCTCCAACACCATTGATATTAACATTTTCAAGGTGGCATAGAAGATACGAGTGTACTGCTCGGTCAGCGCAGCTAGATCCGAATGGATGTTGGGAGTGACCGCGATAGTGGCGAGTCCCCCTCTAAGAACAACCGCAGACGATGTTGCCACGACCGTCGCCTCAACAGGGGGTACGACGAAAGAAGAAGCGCCAACACCGGACGAAGTGACCGGCGTACTCAAAGGAGGAATTGTCATAATGACAGGCTCGTCCTCCTCTTGAGATATAGGAATCTCTTCGACAGGCGAGCCGGCACCCGAAGATGTTTCCTCTTCAAAATCAGGCACCTCCGTATCGACGCCAGGACCTGACACAGAGCCAAAGGGCGCATCTACACTGCCCTTCCCGAAGATGTCTTCCCCTGAAAAGAAGACAAAAGGAAGTTAATATCAGCATAATATTAATTTTCCTAAAAGAAGAGGCATAAAAGATGACATTTACCCATGGCCAATGGTGTATATGATGCGTCCGCATCCAGTACAGCTAAATCATTTCTTAGTGATGCTAGGCAAGATGTCATACCTGGAGAAGGGGGTGCTCTAACGAACACTGGCGAATGCTCTTCCAGGTCCTCATCAAATTCCAACCGAGGTTCATCGGCTGGAATCTCGCTGGGTGCATTGACAGACACGGCAGGGGTCTCTCCCGATGTTGATCCAGATAAAGATATCCTCATTCGGCTCGGCCTTGAAGGCGATCTCGTTCCACTGCCCGAAGCAGTAGCAGCGACAGCAGCCTCCAGCAGGAATTCTCCGGCGCCGCCAGCCGGGACTGTCGAGGTTCTCTCTCTAAAAGGCGAGGAACCTCCAATCAGAGAATCATCCCCAACATGGGGAGATGCAGGCTCACTTCTAGGAGCCTCAATACCAGGAATCCGGAGAGGACGAGTAACTGTCTTCTTCTTTCTCTTGCGAGGGGAAGTCTCTATCGGAGCAGGAGCCCTTCGCTTCCCAAAAATTACCAAAGGCCCTGCAGGCAGAGGTACTTCACCCCTCGATACCGCCAACAGAGGCTCATATGGATTGACGGACTCCTCACCCTCGTCAGAAGAAACCGAAGGGACTTCGACTCTTCCCCCAGACTTGGAAGAGGGCACCCTAAAACTTTTATGCATATCAAAATTGCGATAGAAGGTGTTGGTTGCCACATATAATTGGGCATACGAGTGGAGAATGTGCAGCTCCGTGGAGAGTAAAATGACGGGCACGGTAAAAGTTGTCTCAGTGCAACCCATGATAAAATATTGCCATCCTCTGGCTCCATCAATGAGTCCACCCCTGGACCTGAAGCTGGTGACGACGTTGCCCACGTGCAACTGGTCGTACCCGAATTGCCTGGCAAACCGACTAGGCAAGTAGGGCTCGATGAAGCAATGGTCTTCACTTCTGTATAGTAGATGGGAAGGTCTAATGCAGACCAACCAATTGAAAGACTCAGGAGAAAGAACGGTCTTTCCGGCGCCTACGTCCTGAAGTCTGATCCCCTGTTGATTGAGATGTACGGGAGGGACAGTACAGAAGAGTTTCCAGCTGTGACTATGATTCAGCGCCCGTCGACTGTCTATAATTGTGGTCACGTTCCAGGAGGATTTTTGGTAGTTCAACAAGAAACTAGCCCCCGAACTACTGCCAGAGCCGGGAGACATAACCCTGGGATTATGAAGAATTAACCATCCCATCAGATACAGGTATGGTAATTCTACCCTGGGAAAGCTATCACGCCGAGTTTCATCAGCGAGCAGCCCGTCAGTCATGGCCCTCAGGCAAGCTTGAATGCGGCACACCATGGCAGGGAGCAAGCCCAGCCTTACCCCAAACACCAGACGCACAGCAGGCCATAGCGTATTGCGGTGAATACTGTCCGCAGATGCGATGTCGGGTACCACCAGTTGGCGCAGCCATATGGAGAGGAAGCCAGCCAGTTGAGCTTCCCTGAACAGAGGCCTGCGGCAACGCCTCAAATAACTATAGGCCTTAGTGCCTACGGGATACTTTCCTATCTCTTTTTCGAGGATCCAGTCCGGAGCCCCAGCGTCTTCCATGAGATCGTCAACTACCTGAGCATTAAGCACGCTCAGAGGATTCAAAGGTTGATCCTTGCCTTCCAATACCTTCTCCGGCTTAGCCGTCCTGGACTGGTGAAAGAAGAGGTAAGACGTCCATTTATTGACGTGAGCCAAATCTGAAGGCTCGTTATAAAAAGCGGTGCAAGCGAGGTAGTGGCACATCAGCTCCTGATACACTTCCACTACCCGAGGGTCTGAATCCCCCAGCTCCCGGTTCGTGGGAACATACTCTTCATATGGAGTATCCCCCATCCGCAGTCTCGAGATATCTGCCATCTCGTGGAGGGTGTCACGCCCCAGTCCCAAAATACGTAGGACTAGGACACGTAAGCATGCCAGCCGCCTGTATATATGGCAACTCCAATATATGGAAACCATAATACAAGCGTACGCTGTATAATGAACAATAATTCACAAGTGGTAAAACTATCATAAGTCACAGGATATAATCTAAATCTCATCCACAGAAATCAAATATAAATAACCAAATAACCATGTAACTAGAACTCAATAATAAGTATCTAAAGAATGACAGTTGGATGAAAATAAATCCACTGCCAAAATAGAATATAAAATAAACCAGATACACACCATATAAGAACATCATCTGACAATCATGAGGCTCGAAGAGAACTCCTCGGGATATATATAACATGTCCGGATCTGCGCTCCTGCGAATACTCATGAACATCTACACCTGGAAAGGGACCAGATCCTCAGAGGGACATAACAAGATACATAGAAGCATGCCATAATGTAAATACTGAATAAATAAATGGGTTGTGCTAACCATCTAAGTGAATGCAATTTAAAGACAATCTTGGTACGTATGGGTAAGCGTAGGCATAACGGCCAGCATCCTCTAGAGTGAGGTATCTGCAACGTCTATCATTCCGAAGAATGAGGTATCTGAATATATACAACATCCAACACTCTAAGGGATGTGGTATCTGCAAAGTATATAACGTCCGTATCACTCCGAAGAGTGCGGTATCTGCAATAAAGAAGTTGGGTGTCCCATATGCCTACTAGTTGTCTTCCCCGCCCAATGTAGATATACAAGTCGTGAATACGACGTGGACATCTCGTACTATGATGCAAGTCTCTATAGAAATAAACAACTAGCTAAATACCGTTATACTTGTTGCTCATACTGATGGCCAGTCGTGCATGAGGCACGCGTCCCTACATGAACTCACTCTGTGACGTGTAATGATACGTGTTAAGGCATGGGAAGTCATACCAATAACTCCACAACTTTAGGTGGGTCTACTAGACTCTATGTCAGACACAAGTCCTAACGTCAATGCCTTCGTTGACTACACCCGAGTCTTCTCGGACGCGCATATTTATATAATATTAAAATAAATAAATATGTAACTAAAATACAGAATTTAAACAGTACAATAAGGCAAGGTATACTTGCCTGGCAAGAGAGCTGCAAAAATATAACGTCCAGATGTCAAATGCCAAAAGCCAAAACTATGGCCTCAGAATGAACGTCTCTGGATGCTGAAATAAATATCACCAACGTTCCCAGAATAAGTGAAATAACTAGAAAACACTACCCTTTCGTCCAATTTGGACACAGGGCAAAAATACAGTTTCTGGTCAATACGGGGTCCACAAGTGGCCGTCTTGCACCAAAAATGTGTTAGGGACAATGTTCTCCAAATTCGTCAAACTTAGTGTCAACAAGTCCAGAACGATGATACGAACCCAACGAAACTTCCAGAATTGAATTCCGATGAGCAGGTCACAAAATTGCCCGTCAAGTGGAGCCGTGGGGCCCACGATACGGGATTTTGTCAACGTTCTCAGAATCGAACCAAACTTGGGTCGCAGGACCAGCGTATTGCTACGAGTCCGATGGCGCAAGTTTCGTTTCGATTCGATGTGTGTATACAAAGTTATAGCGTGTTCCAGAACAGGCGGATATTGGACGTTGTCGGTGGATACGCGTTGATTTCGGTATGCACGCACATCCAAATCAACTTCTGCGAAATCCTGCATGTCCGTATCAATGGCGCGCATGTTTCGGTGAACACCGCGTACGACCAAGTCATCCCGTTTGGCGGGGCATACTCAGTTTCGGGGTGAAACGGGGTATTATTTTTTCTGTATTTGGATCGCGGTTCACGATCGCCACAGGATGCGATGCACCGAGCGGGTTGTACGGGCATCGAGAGGGTTACATAGCCTACGTGTCACAACTGACGGAATAAAAAATGGAACAACGAGGAGAGAGAATGGGTTACCTGAACAGGGCTCCGTGGAAACTAAATTTCCTGTGTTCGCGAGTCATCTTGACACAACATGACACAGTGTCCGGGCTGTGTCCGGCTGCTGTGTTGTGTCCTGGTCACTGTTCAGGCTGAGGATCGTCGGGGCTTCGTCGTGGCTGCTCAGGGCGTCGCTGGAGGAGGACAGGTGGTGGTGACGGGTGGTGGACAAGGTGGTTTGAGGTGCCGCTCGGGGATCGTCGGGGAGGAAGTCAGGGAGGAGGAAGAAGAAGAGGTGATGGGGGTGCCGCTCCGGCCATGGGGAGGCCGAGCAGGGCGGAGGAGGTGAAGTCAGGGAGGAGGGCGAGGGGGTGATTGGGTTGGTGGAGAACGGGCTGAGACGAGGGGAGGGAGGTGGAGGAGGAAACAGGGAAGAAGAAGAGGGGAGGGCTGCTGCTGGTGGTGGAGGGTGGTGGTGGCAGTCGGAGTCGAGGGTGGCAGCGAGGAGATAGGGGAAGTCGAAGGTGGCGGTGGCGAGCTTCACGGGGAGATGGCTTGCGGAGCTCACGGTGGAGGTCGGGGACAACAGTAAGTCAGGGTGGCTGCTGCTCGACTCCATCGAGGTCGAGTCGAGCAGGGAAAAGGAGTGGCGAGTGGCGGAGGAGGTGGCGACGATGATGATGGTGGTGGTGGTGATCGATGATGGTGGTGGGGTTGGCTGTGATGGGTGTGGCGGTAATCGATGGGGGGGGAAAGGAAGGGCGGAGTGGAGGAGGTAGTCGGGAAGGGACAGCGGAGCTCTCCGGCGGGGTCGGGGTCGGCTCCGGCCATGGGAAGGATGGGGGATATGGTGAACAGGGGCTCGAGGTGGATCCGGTGGGGGAGATCGAGAAGGAGAGAGATGGAGGTCGGGATGGGGCGGGCGGAGCTCTCCGGCGGGGGGGGGGGGGGTCGGCTCGCCGTGGGGGAGGCGGAGGTCGGGGGGGAGGGTAGCTGACGGCTAGGGTTAGGGTTTTCTTTTATAGAAATTAATTTAGGGGTAATTAGGTAATTTCACAATTAAAGATATTTGTGGATATTTTCAGGTGGGTCCCGCTTCCAAATGGACGGTGCAGGTTCACCCTCCAATGAGGGGTGACACCTCACACTAAAAATTTATAGAAAAGTCCTTGTAATTTTATAAATTATATAAAGGTCCTATTTTGGGAAATTGTGCAATTACGAAATTGTCTTGGAAAAACACCCGATTCCTGAAAATGCTAAATTGCACAGAACTGAGGGAAATTGCTGTGTGAGGGCCCTGAGGGGGGTGGGGGTGAGCCTGGGCAGGGGCTGGGCCTGGTTTTGGTTGATACGGGTCACCATATTAATTTAATTAATAATTAATGCGCACGGTGTTCTCTAATTATTTAGAGGAAAGTAGGGCCATAATTTTAGTGCGGTGTCAATATACTAATTATAGTATACTCAAAGTAGGGTAATAATGTATTTTTGTTTGGGCAAAACAGGTGCATGTTGGGCCTCAAATCTCTATTGGTACAGAGGTGGGTACAGATCTGGGAATTTAAATACGAACGTTTGTAACGATATTTGTGCGTCTAAAACGAGGCACAAAACAGAGTATCTGGGAGTTGCACAAGGTTCAAAAAAATAGACTAGCATGTCTATGAGAGGTATGTGAACTTTGTTCGGGGATAACAGTCAAGGTAAAGCTCCAAATAATTCGGTGATGGACAGGTGCACAATCAATAGGGTATGTAAGCAAAATAAATCAAAATATTACAATAAATCCTAAATTGTTAAAATTAATCCTAAAAATGCTGAAATCTGGTCGAGGGGGTTTACAGAGGGCCAATCCCAACTCCCCCAGTGGAGTGGCGAAAGTCCCGGTGAGCGAGATATATCGCTCCATCAGTGCCAGAAACAGGTTAGGGTTGAGAGGCAACCCAACGCTGGTGGCACTCACAGCTGCAAACAGACCATTGTTCTCCAACTCGGTCTGAAAATACTTCAGGCCCAATCAACTAAGCGAGCCCATCGAAGATTTGTGGGGGTGATCCACCCGCCTGTCCGAGGGTTTACCTTAGGGTATACTCTCCCTCGCCCCATGAAATCATTGCAGAAAGTCGGTAATTGGACCGGCTGGATCACTAAACTGTCTTCACTCGGGATACTGCCCGGGTATAGTCCCCTGAACATCGTCAAATTGCCGGTAGGGCGGCTGACAAACGATCCCTGGTCAGCTCCTTTCAGATGAAATATCTTTCCCGGCCTGCCGTGAAGATCAGGAGTCAGCGTCCACGACATCCTCCTGGGATGTGTAGCATGGAAGAATGCCGAGATGGGATAGTCTCTCGGCATCTTGGGCAGATACAAAACCAAACTTCCGGCAGAAAAAATCCAGAGTTCTTTCTTGGGCTTCGTCTGGGACTGCTTGTCGATCATGTCCCCGAAGAGGAAAGCCGGCTTTATGTATTGGTCCCCATCTATGTACGTCAGGGGCTCTCCGTTCATCATGCTCAGCAGCATCCGCTCTCCTTGAGCCGATATCAAAATTTCTCTTCCTTCAGGATACTGGGGCTCGGAGATAGGAAATGTCACGTGCGACAAATCCTCCAGATAGTTGGAGTACAGCATCCCGGCGACAGAGCCCATCTCATCGGCTAGTGGAGACGCATACAAGTTAACTGCAAAATTCAAGAAAGACAAGTCAGTTTCTATAATCTTGCAGCATATGCGGAAAATTAACAGTCTGCGCTTTACGCCAAGACTGTAAAAACTTGATCATTACGCGGGAATCCATTTCCTAAAAACGTAAAGTTCAAGGCTGGCAGTATACGCAAAACTTTTGACAGTCTGTGTTCTACGCCAGACTGCCAAAATTTGAGTCATTACGCCAGAATTTCCATCCCTGCATAACACTTAAATTATATAGTATACGCCAACTTTCGACAGTCAAAGCTTTTACGCCAGACTGCGAAAATATAGAGTTTTTGCGCTGACATATTAGAAATATGGGCGTAAAAGATGGAACATCTCTGTGCATCATCTTCCTCGAAGAGGCTATCAGCACAGAAGATGACCTAGCTCGTTCACGTACAACGTGTGTGAAGGGTTTTCAGTCGTTCATTTTCGTCCCAAAAACTCTATCTTTAAGGCCGGGTGCACTGTTAGTTGGCGGGATGCTTCGTTCAGAATAAAGCTCGCCGTGCCCGACGGAAGTCACCCCCGCTTGAGCAGAAGAACGAGAAGAAGAAGCAACCTTCTTTCCCTTAGAGGAGGAGGCTTGTTTCGAGGCTATTACTGGAAACTCTGAAGACTCGGAGGAGATACGAAGAAGAACTCGAACAGTCAAAAGCTTTCTTTCGCAGAAGACGGATGAAAAGTTTTTCTCTCAGAAACTTGGGGTATATATAGAGTTCGGATGGACTCCTCAAATCCTGAACCAAATCTCACATTTAATATTTGGTTATGATTGGGGACTACGTCAGCCTATTTACTCAGAGAAGGCGGACAGTCAGCGAATTCGAAAAGTTTTCGTGCAAAGAAGATTCGTGGTTTTTACGCTAAGGAGCTTTCTACGCTCGACAGCAACGGATCTACGATTTTACGCTCACAGGCTATGAGTCTATGGTTTTACGCCCGGATGCTTTTATGCTCAGTAGCTTTTACGCTCGAGAGGCTACAAACCTACGACTTCACGCTCAGCAGCTACGAATCTATGATCTCATGCTCGGTGGCTTTTTACGCTCAGAGGCTACGAACTTATGATTTTTTGCTAGGACTTTCCGCATATCTAAAAAATGCGCAGGCCAGTATAGTACATCTGAACAATTCTCAAGGCGGTCATTTGCCGGAGTTCACACAGAAGATACTCCTTCTTGACCTCAAAATATCCCAAGTACCCAAGGCATACAGAGTTCAACATTAAAAATTACTCTCCTTCATGGGTCAATTCAAAGTTTATCCAGAATCCAGTCTGAATATTTCGTCTACAGTTCAAGATGGCGACTTAGTCTTCGACAGCCAGTTCTCGCCCTGTTCCAAGGAATTTTCGAGAAATCATTCTTGAAGATGACGGTCTGAACAAAAATTCTGTTCATCAGAAGTGACAGTTCAGAAGTCTACGCGGTTCCTCATTCCTAACAGCAGGACAGTTCGAACACTCGACTGCTAAGTGGCTTTCTGCGTGTCCTTAGTTATGCGTAAAAGACAGGACAAGACCTAACACTCTTTCTATCAGAGTCGTCGTAAAGTATCAGACGTGTCACTTCACAACAAAATATAGCAAGATGATCATATGCACAGAAGAAGATGATTTTATTAAAATTAAAATCATGATTACATATGAGGGAAATCCGGTCTACAAAGGGTTTTTCTTCATTTTTCATGATTACATATGAGGGAAATCCCGTCTACAATGGGCTTTCTCATCGTCGTCTGAAGATCGCGCCCAGAATCTGTTCTTCCAGGTTCTCGCAAGGGCAACATTCTTCATCCATCTTCTCCAGCAGTCAGTCGGTAACCGCAAACTGACTGACATATAATCAACGGCGGAAGGATACAAAAATGGGCCTAGACCCATCCTCCAATACAGGGAAGCAGGGTAAATCTGCTTTCCTACGTCCAGTACCGTGATAGATTGAGTTGAGATATTTTACCCAACTCAATCTCGGACAGCAGCTAGTTTGTCTGCCCTCATCCACAGGTAACGGGAGAAGGAGCCACTAGCAAGCTGTGTGGTCAAATACGACCATTCCTCTCTCCCGAAGAATCACCATACAATGATGCTGATTATCCTGAGCAAAGGAGGCTATGATATCCTTCTATGATCCATCATTGCAGAGGATATTTGCTCGAAGATGCCGTCTTTTTTGGCTCCTTACATGCTGGAAGAACATGGTCTCCTTCTTTCTCAAGACGACCCGACGAACTCTGGCCATCATCTCTGTGTGGTGAAGGAAATGTGGGAAGAGCAGGTTAAAATCCTCAGCCTTTTTATAGGCGAAAGAGATCACACTGATCCCCAATAACTCCGCTATAAAGTCAGCCTTGAAAGAACGTCTCAGACTTGACCGTTTCAAAGCGTTTCAAATTACGAGGAACACTTCATGCTTCATTCAAAGCGTTTCAAATTACGAAAATTTTAAAAGCTTTAAAGGGGGTCTTGTAGAAGCATGAAAAATATGCTGGATAGCTCTACGCAGCATGTTGATACAGAGCAGCGTAAACAGAGGACCTCAGAGCCATCAAACGTACAACAGAGCTTCTCCGCTGAGCACAGCGTAAAATATAGGCTCAGGGACCATCCACGTAATACAGTATGTCCAGGCTTCTTCAGCGTAAAAAGGGTCCTACATCGCCTTTATGGCGTAAAACTCGTCCGCTCTTAATGCAGCATTGAAGTGTACGAGGGACGCTTCGTATTCCCCAAAATGAACCTGATAAATCGTGCAGTGAACCTGACATCTGACTCCCGACAAAGAGTACTCCACGACTACCCAGGCGACAGCTATAATGATGGCACGGCACTGCAACCCAGGCTGTCATTTACTGCCCTTTCCTTGGCGTAAACCGCTTTTACGCATACAAAGGAATATGCCACATAGTTTTACACAGGCAGATGTGAGCTGTTTATGCTCCGTAGAAGAGAAACAGCCTGCCACGTCAAAAGCTGCTCTTCGTACAGGGCTCGAGGCACGTCTCAGCATTTAATGCACAGAGCGATGACAGGTTCTCGAGGCACGTCTCTGCATTTAAGGTGCCGAATACTGACAGATGCCCAAGGCACGTCTCTGTATTTTATGTGCAGAAGAGTGGCAGGCCTTCAAAACACGCCTCTGCATTTAATGCGTAGGATAATGGCGGATCTTTGCATTTAATGCAGGAGATTTGATTAAATATCACCGAACCGTCGTCTAGCGACATTCCCTTTGCGTAAACTACTCTTACGCATATAAAGGGGTAAGTTGCCCAGTTTTACACAGACAGACGTGAGCTTCTTACGCTCTGCAGAAGGCAAACAGACTGCCACATCAGTAGTTACTCTTCGTACAAGATTCGAGATGTATCTGCATTTAATGTGCAGAATGATGGCAAATCTTAAAGATAAGCCTCTGCATTTAATGCGCAGGATGGGGGCAGATCTCGGCATTTAGTGCAAGAGATTTGATTATATCTCCAAGAGCCATAATTTTGGCTAAAACGTCCACATCGTCTCGGCTTCTACGCCTGCTTGGCTTCTATGCCCACTCGGCTTCTACGCCTGCTCGGCTTCTATGCCCACTCGGCTTCTATGCCTGCTCGGCTTCTACGCCTGCTCGGATTCTATGTCCACTCAGCTTCTATGCCCACTCGGCTTCTACACCCACTCGGCCTCTACGCCCACTCGGCCTCTATGCCTACTCGGCCTCTATGACCACTCGGCTTCTATGCTTACTCGGCTTCTACGCCTACTCGGCTTCTATACCTACTTGGCTTCTACGCCATGGTGACAATTATTGGCTTCTACGCCAACCTCTTCTACACAAAGGATAACTACCTACGTGGCTTCTATGCCGTGATCTTCACAGCAGCTATACGCATTATCCCTTAGTTGGATACGCGTCACATGCTCATTCAGAAGGTCATCTATACGCGGTCTTTGGTTATTGTAACCGTCGTGTAAAAGGGTGATGTACTTTCCACGACTCGGTTTCTACGTCGACTATGTGGTCACTGTCACTAAAAACTCTATAAATAGAGACCTCTATCAACAGAGGAAAAGGTCAAAGAAAAGAGGTCAAAAAGGTTGAAGATCGAACGATCAGAGATTGGTCAAGGAATCCAGTATCAGATCCAAGGTCGACAATTGAGAGAAAACGGTCGAGAGAGAGAGAGAGAAGAATCTAGAGCTCAGGCAAAGAGAAGGGATCGACGACTTTGGCATCGGGCATCCACCCTCTTTAGCAACCTTCGAAGCTGCTTACTGTCTTCCACGGTACTTCTTCACCATCGTATGGTCCAAGGGCCAAAGTGATCGACTGCAGATCAGACACCTATAGCAATATTTACCCAGATTAAATAAATTATACTTAGACATCCTCGTATAGGATTAAATTGTACAATCTTGTTTGTAAACACCGAAGAAAGGACGAGTTTTCGTATAAGACCTCGTTTCCACATTCTCTCTCGTTTATTATCAAACACATAAATGAAATAAATTCGAAAAAATTCCCGATGGTCCCATAAATCCTCTAAGTGCACCAACACCTAAAATAAAAATTAATAAAAATCTATTTCTCTTAATTATCCATTAATTACTATAATTAAATTATTAATTAATAATTAAAAAAAAGTATATACGATTTTTAGGAATAGGAGTTTTACATTATACCCAACTTATAAAAATTTCGTCCTCGAAATTAAAATTAAGCCACGGTAGAAAGTCAATGGTGGTATAAGATTTGCATTGTTTAAAATACAAGGGCCGGTTTAAAGGAGTGGGCGATGTTGTGCGTTACACATTCCAAAAATTATGGGAAAAATCTACATGAGCGAAAAATAGGTTTCTTCATGTGTCATGTCAATGGTGTGGACATCTAAATGCTCTTTTGTATAAAAGTGCCCAACAATTGGAAAATTAGACAAAGATGAGAATTGGATGATGGGCATGTCTATGATAAGGGTATAGAATTTGTAGGAAGGCAGTGGCTAGTATAGTGATCCAATTATCGGAGCACGATAAGGTGCGCTAAGTGATATAATTATTGCAAAATTAAATAAAAATACCGTGTTCTATCTCTAACTGGACTCAATCTAACCTTAGTCTCACTATCTCAGCCAAGTAGGCCTAATTTTGGGTGAGGGTTCACAATCTACCGAACTTAAAATTATCCATCTATCACTTAAGTCTATACATCTAAGAAAACTATTCCTCAATTTATTTAATCATGTTATTCAATCTTCAAGGTTTTAATACCAAACATATCACCTATGATATGCCCTTAATCAATTATAAAAGAGAGTCACTAAGTCATGTGATTAGCTTTATGGGGTATATCTAGTACTATCAGTGTCAACTTATACCAGCACGAGGTTTCGTCTTTTCGAAATAAGGGAAGACGGAGAGCAGTAATAAAGAATTCAAGGTGAAGGTGATAGAATACAAGTACGAGATTCAAAGAGATTAAAAAATTCGAAAAGAGAGTTGTCAGGACAGTTGTGGATTGAAATCCTATTTTTGGTAACTTCCTATTTACATGCTCGTATCAGTACAGTTATATAACCGATACGATGTATCAGACATGTCTAGGGGCAAGTATATCCGTCTTCTACCATATATCTCAATCCACGTAAAGTAGTCATGCGAAGAGCGAACCAAGTGCACTAAGGTTAGCTAAACCTTAATACACCGATTCTGATTAGGCAATTGTATCATTGTATGCACCCAATAATACATATGCCATGAGCAAGCTCGATAAAAGAATAAGCTTGCAAAAACTAGGCTATAATAGCAGCATAAATCAAGGTAGTACAGAAAATATAAGTACGCTAGATTATGATAAGAGAAGTTACAAAATAATCCCAGTTCTCAAAGAAGATAAGACTCTTACAATCTCTACAGTGGTCATACTAAATCCTTGTCTAAGTCGATAGTTGACAAAGTAGGGGTATGGGCTTCTAAGCTCTACAGTCTGATGAAACATTATCTTCTTATGCTAGCATACAGGTAATGTCATTCGGTTACACTTCAATAATAGGTCAAAAGACTATGTGATACTAGGTTGTGAGGTATACTACCCAACTTATAATAATAAACTAATACTGTAATTGCCTTAAGGATACCATAGAAACTCCTATTAAGGTCTACGAGAAGGGGGTCTTGGTATTTATTAGGGTATCCTCTTTCATTACATAGGTCATAGTCGTCCTAAGTCTTAGTCTTAGTGCAAGTGTCAATAGTAAGAATGGAACAGTTACTGGCCTCAAGGGAAAGGGAATATAACTCGTATCGAGGTGGGGGTACATTTTACACAATTTAAAGCTAAGGGATAAGCACCAGGTCTCAATCTACAAGAATAGCTTAAACCATAAAGTTCTAACTACTAAGCACAAAATTTCAAAATTTAACATTAACAACTATAATCCTAGCAACTATATGTCCCTAATTACAGAATAAAATTACCTAGCCTACAATCAGAAGTGTCAGATGGCACGAGTTGAAAAAAGAAAAAAAAGGAAGAATAGAAGAACAAAATTTAGTCGTCGTGCAATTAGCAAACGCTAAGGTCGCAAAGGAATAATATATAAAATTAAACTAGAGGGCTCTAGATAGCATCATAGTTTTTCTAAGAGGGAGTGGTATGCTAGTTACTATGTTCGAGGTATGATTAAGGAAAAAGTGTTGTTCACAATCCTCTAGGCTTCCTAAGGTGCTGTCCTAATAATAAGACAATGATCTAAGTTTATAGTTCTCCAATACTTATCTAACTATGAAGGTTAGGTTCAGTCCTAATATTCAATTTTGGTTTTCTATTAGTTCATCAATATTAGGGTCAAACATTATGGTAAAACTTCTAACTAACTCTAGTAGCATCTATACTACTCTCAAGTCTTCATAATACATCAAGGGGTAATGGTAAACCAATCTATAAATAAGGAATTCTAGGGTTCACTAGATATTCTAAACTTAGTGGTATGCCAACACTCTAGTTGTACTCTTAATAAGAAGGTTACCTTACTTATCATCTAACAACAGGGATTTATATATTCTAGAAGGGGGCTATACTCAAGAAATTATCAGGAAAGTACATGAATCAAGCAGGATACAATTATTCAAATAGAATAGATTGGAGGGAGAGCAAATCATAGTCAATTATGGATGAGATCCTATACTCTACTCCTAGGTACAGGCCTGCTCGGTATAGTTACGTAACCGAGACGGCTAACTCGACCTGCATGGGCCACCACAAAAATATGTCACGCCCC
The DNA here is from genome assembly GCA_036927795.1 of Iris macrosiphon. Lineage (NCBI taxonomy): Eukaryota > Viridiplantae > Streptophyta > Magnoliopsida > Asparagales > Iridaceae > Iris > Iris macrosiphon. The sequence goes on along the minus strand of JAYESA010000012.1, from coordinate 105,586,920 downwards.
AGTCCCAAAAATACGTAGGACTATGACACGTAAGCATACCAGCAAATGGATATGGTAACTCCAATATATGGAAACCAAAATCTACACGTACGCTGTAATACGAATATCAATCCACAAGTGGTATATACATATGTCACAAGTCACAGGGTATAATCTAAATCTTATCCACGAAAATCAATATAAATGAATAACCAGCATCTATATAACTAGATCTCAACATAAGTATCTAAGGATGATAGTTGGATGGAAATAAATCCACTACCAACTAGAATGGAAAAGTACAACACAATAAACACAATATAGGAATACCAGCTAACAATCATGGGGCTCGGAGAGAAGACATCCATGAAACATATATAACCATCCAAATCTGTGCTCCTGCAAATACTCAAGAACAGATATACCTGGCAGGGGACCAGGTCCTCAGAGGGACGTAACAAGATACAGAAAAGCAAGCCAATTTGAATACAGTAAACATGCATATAATTTGAAAATAAATAAGTATGTTGTACAAGACAATCTATATGAATGCAAATAAGGACAACTTTTTGACGTATGGGCAAGCGTAGGCTACTCGATCTAAATCTCACACTCACACACTTGTCAGTGGACATCATCAGCCGACATACCTCGGGGATAACGACCCTCGGACTCCATCAATCGACATACCTTGGGGGTAGCGACCATCGGACACGACCACCATAGTGCGTGCTAGTGACTACGGTATTACCAGAGTGGTTAAAGCCCATACGCCTACTGATTGTCCTCTCATAATACTAAGTGGCAAGTGTGTGTCAACATATCTAATATATAGTAATGACTGAAAGAAACTACATATGCAATAAATATACAGAAATACAATAAATATACAGAAATATACTAAGCATGCAAAATACTGTAAACAATTTGATAAGGTATCTTGCCTGGTAAGAAAGCTGCAAGGTGTACTGTCTAGAAGTCAAGCACACAGGATCAGAAGCTATGGCCTCAGAACAAATATCTACGGATGATAAAATAGATGTCACCAACGTTCCCAGAATAAGCAAAATAGCTAAAAAGTACTTCCCTTTCGTGCAATTTGGATACAGGGGCAAAACGGTAATTTTGGGTAAAAGTGGGGTCCACATGTGGCCCACTTTGCACCAAAAAGTGTGCCAGGGATAACAGTCTCTAAATGAGACAAATTATAGGTCAAACAAACTCTATATGTCAATACGAACCCAACGGTATGTCCAAAAATGGATTATGATGGGCCGAACACAATTTCGTCCAAAAATTCAACCGTGGGGCCCGCCAATTGGCGACTTGGTCAACTGTCTCAGAATTGCATAAAATTGGGTCATAGGACCAGCGCGTTACCACGAGTCCAGGGATGTAAGTTTTGTTGCAATCTGACGAGCGTGCACAAAATGCGTGCGACTTCCACAAAAGTTGCGACACAGGGTGTGTCCGCGGGTACGGTCTGATTTTGGCGCACATACGTATCCGAATCAGTTTTCGTGAACTTTTACGTGTCCGGTTACGCTACGCGCACCGTTCGGTACACTTGGTACACGGTGGGACGGTCCCGTTTGGCGGAACGCGCTCCGTTTCACAACTTTTAGAAATCTTGAAAGGCGGGTTCGCGGAGTTTTCCAACGAATTTAATTCTGTCTACAGCAGTTAATAATCTAGAGTTATTTAACAAAAATTAAACTAGGTCAAGTTGTCTACATATACCAAAAATAATTATCGAATTTGGATCTCTGTGGTGGGAGATACGAACTCCGAAACATGGGTGGTCACCGCAGTTTTCTGCGTTCCCAGAATTGGGTCTGTTTCTGCCAACTTTGGCGCTATTTTTGCCTAGGGTTACGTGTTGTTCGAGGTCTACTAACACACAGATATGAAAGAGGGTTCAGGGGTGAGCATACCGGTGAAGATGGGGCGGCGTTTGGTTGAACGAGTCGAAGGAAAATAACTCCGGAACACAGGTACCTCGCTGTGGGAATCTGCAGTGCGCGGGGTCGCGGTCGTCGGGATTTGTTTGGACGGCCTGGCGGGGCTCTCCGACTGCGGTGGCGGTGATCTCTAGGTCTAGATGGGAAGAGAGAGAGTCTGGGTGATTAGGTAATGGATTTAATAAATATATGAAGATATATATATATATATATATATATATATATATAATGGATTAGTGCATTCCGCGCGGGGGGATCTTCAGAACTGTTGCTGCCTTTGATTTCTTAAGGGTGGGTTTTTGTTGAGTTTACACTTTAGTCTTTCTCTTTTCTTTTTTTTCTTTTTTTCCTTTTCCTTTTTCTTTCTCTTTTTCTTTTCCATTTATTTTCTTTCTTTTTCCTTAAAAATATATGTGTGTGTGTATATATATATATATATATATATATATATATATATATATATATATATATATATATATATATATATTTATTTATATATTTATTTATATATACGTATATACTCATAGAAAAAATCTAGTATTACATTAATGCACACCATTAAGCTAGCAACTGCTCAAGTGGTCTCCTACATGAAATAAATTCGGAAAAATTTCTGATGGTCCCATAAATCCCCTAAGTGCACCAACACCTAAAATAAAAATTAATAAAAATACATTTCTTCTAATTAGCCACTAATTACTATAAGTAAATTATTAATTAATAATTAAAAAAAGGTATATACGATTTTTAGGAATAGGGGTTTTACATGGACAGATGACCGCAATGTTGGAACCATGGAGCTGTTTGCACCATCACATCCAAAATGAACGACTATTAAAATTATTCTGTCCGGATCGGATCTGCCACGGTGCCCCATTATACCATCCACAGGAACACAAAATACCTTGTGCACATGTTGTCCGTGACCAAATGAACATAGTCTTCCAAATCACATATCACAAACTTGCTCCAAATTATAAATCATATATCACAAACTTGCTCAAATCACATATCACAAACTTGCTTAAATATCGTGCATGTTCACAAACGACTTAGCTCCCAGAGCCGCCTGATCTAGTCCTGAAAGAATGTTGCTCCCTGAGCTATTTGATCATAACTCATACTTAACTTGTCATGCTACAGTCCCCTAGTTCAGAAACTTCCTTGGTGATCTAACAGTCCCGAATACTTTCATGTTCAAACTTGCATGAAATGACTATTTGATAGTGTTTCAACCAAATGAAGTGAATCACGTTCCGAGTCGTGTTCCAGGCCGTGGCACAAGTCTACGAGATAAAAATGGCACATATAAGGGTGAAACACTATACTTGAACATATAAAAGTCTACTCAAAACATAAGCAGTACGTCTAGCTGGAACATGAATGTGTCATTGAATCGCGACATAATTTCTAATACTTGTAGTGTAAACATGTGAAGCAGTGTACTACGAAGAGTATATAATGATCTACTCGAAGCATTAGCGAAGTATACTTGCACAAAGCTAAGGTAGCATGCGAGGGTCCAACTTATAAGCTAAGTTTCATTTTCATGTTCTAACACAAGCAATACGAGATGAGATTATTCCCTTCGCTAGGTGCGTTACATTCTTATTAGCATGCAAGAGGTGATTTGCCTAGCGACTAGCATATATCGTCCAAGTTATTAGGTGTATAGGCTAAGCAAAGACATGTTCATTGTAGTCACCCACCTTATCGATGATTCGCCTCGGTCGAGCGATACTCTGAGAGTTTCTTTGAAAGTCTAAGTCTGAATTCCTTTGCCTCAAGCGAGTCTTCTCACCGAGCAAGGTGGGTCGGGTTGTCACACTTGTGCCATTCGAATTGGCTATCTGCATTTATGTAGAGCGGGTTGTTACACACACTGTCTTCCCCTACTCATGCGGCAGGCATTTCTGAGAAGGAGGGTGCTCAACACCTAGGTTCTGGCAGCAAAAAACTCTATGATGCCAGGAACTTAGGGGTTGAAACTCCTTCTCGATCTCAACATCCCTCTAAGAATGGGGCGAATGCATAAATTATGCACTCACAACAAGGAGTAAGAAGAAGAAGCAAGTCGTACCCAAGTCCAGACGCAGGAAGTCCACTACATATGCCAAAGAGAGGAGCAAGGGGTCTGTCTTTGACAGAATATTATGGGGAGCAGACTCTATGCGCCAGCTCCCTAAAGACGAAGAAAAATTGGACTCCTCGTTCTATGTGTCAGTATGTGCAAGATTGAGAAAGTCTAGTGCAGTGCGAGCCCATCAAGCTCAAGTAACTGCTTAGATGACTGACTGTCAGCATGCGCCACTGACTGTCTTGCGCGCATTTGACAAAAAGTTATACCGAAATGACCCATGCGCCCAGCTTGCTGAGGCGCGTAAAATAAGCCAGTTCGAAGAGTCTTCTATTAACGACTTGGGGGTAGCTCTTATGTGGGACCCAGGTCAGGAAACAAAGATCTTGCCGGCACAACCATGCGCTCGGTTTACCCGTGAACATAAAGGGGGTTCAAAGGTGAATGTTTCCTCGACCAATTTGTGCAACATGATTATTCACAAGCGTAAAGTGAGAGAAACAACTATGGCACGTGAAATATCCCTTCCAGGGTATTACTGTGCCAATATTGTTATCAACTGTTGCTGTGCTAAGATAGCAGCACCTGCCGTCAGGCAGTCGGTATTCCAGTGACTGCAACCAATTACACCTATCTGACAGCGTCTCAAAAATCAAGTGCAAAGACCAGAAGAGAAGGAGTTTTCTTTTACCTCATGCTGCTCCACTTGGATGTTGCCCTCCACAAAAGAAGGCCCAAAGCAAGGTTCCTCCAATTGTCCACTCTCCACCAGCGTGTCGAGAAGGCAAGACCGAGGAGATGGAGCATTTGTACCTACAGAAGGAGTGTTCAAGGGCACCCACCTTAGGACAAGACTGTAATCAACTGGGGATGGTACTTTTCCTAGACCCAGGATGACTCTGCAAACCGGGGGTGGTAATCCTCCAGAATACTACAACAACCTGTCGTTCCAAAGATACAATGTCTCTCAAGGAATGGACATTGATGTTTTTGGGGGTAGTCACCCTCGTCAAAATGAAGCATCTTCCAACGCTGGGGGTAGCATGCCCTCTAAGTCTGAAGAAGATGCAGCACTTCCAGCCTTCCCCGAGGACAACATGAATCAGGGGTCCGAGGCAAAAAGCAAAAGATCCACCGTCTCGTCCGTCTTTTTCTATGTGATGACAGTGTACATGGCAGAGGGGACAATGAGGGCACCAATGATCACCAACGCCTCGATGCTCTAGAGGCGATAATGCACTTTGTGATCGAACAAAACAAGAACAAGATTTATCGTAGTCAAGTAGAGCTCAACTGCATGATTGGCTTGTAGGAGACAGATAAGAAGGATTCTTCACTATTATTTTGTATTGGCACTAACAATGGTACCGACTTTAACTTTGACTTAGTCCTCCTCTCATGAACCTGAGAGACGAAATGGGTGTAGGTCCTTCCATAGCATCAGGTAACCATAAGTGAAGGGAAAATTCTGCGAATTTCACAACTGCACCAAGGAATAAAAAAGAGGCACACAGAGTAACAAATAAAGAATTGACTCCATTATTATGAAGGAAATTATTAATTATTTTGAACAAATCTCGAAATTTGAAACTACCTGTTATCCAATAAATGCCTAAAATTCCTAATAATAAACAAAATCCCCTATATAGTTGCTTACAAAAGCTTTTTGACAAGCACTTGCAGCAATTGGTCGCGTGAACCAAAAACCCTTTCTTTCTTGTCAACAGGGGCGGATGGAATGGAAACAGAGATTTTCAACGATGGTACCTTCTCCATCTCCAGCCATCATATGGAGAAATAGGATTTGATCCCTCCTACATTAAGCTCACAAGCTACTCTACCCCACTTTTCTTGGTCCCTAATCGCCCAATGAAGAAGAAAAAAGGATGATTAAAGATTGGGTGGCTTGGGTTGAGAGCTTTTGCTCCTATGTGGGACGGTCTTTTGCTCACTGTCGCTTGCCTTTCTTTTCTATTCTTTTTAGGATTTTACCAATATTATAAACATGCTCTTCTACCTATCCACCCGGTGGGGAGTACTAAACAAAGGGAGAAGGTCAAGTTAGAAAGGGCCTCTTTTTTGTCAGAGAGCGAGCTCAACGCATCAAGCCGATGCCCAATAAAGAGAAAAACTCGCTATGTCAGGAGCGACGAGACTAAGATGCTCTGGTTTAATCTTGATAAGTCAAGGGGATAGCAGCACCTATCGTAAATGTGATCTCCTCTTCGTAAGAGCAATTTATGGTAAAGGAAATTGAGAACTTACCGTAACCAGATAAGTAGGGGCAAGCAAATTGGCTGATTATTAAGTTGCTGGGTCGCTCGATTGGTTACAATTATATTTCCATGAGATTGAAGCATGTTCCTTATTCCTTGTCTAGCAAAAACTAATCGAGCTCCGTCTGATCTCCTAGAAGCGGAAGCGGAATCATGCAGATACTTATATCCCTGTTGGTACAAATTTATTTGACTAAGATATAAACTCATTGTTGCCATTTCTCATGAAAACCTTTCCTATGCCTGGTGGTGTCCCTGTCTGGCATGGTTATTTGGAAGGCGAGGACTTGTCATCGAACAATGTTATATCTTACACCGGATAAATCCTTAATCCTTCCTCCTCTTATTAATACTACATAATGTTCTTGTGAATTATGGCCAATACTAGGTATATAAGCAGTGATTTTTGCTTTTGCAGTACTGAACATGGTTCCGGGTATTCAAGATATTGTGTCTGGAGAGGTAGATAGATAGGACTAAGTCTTACTCGATCAGGACCCTAGCTCTAGTGGCATGGTGAGGCGAAGGGATTGGATTTTACCTAGTTCCAGATCAGTGGGCAGCCAATGTGTATACTTTTTCCTGTTGTTGTTGTTGTTGTTGTTGTTGTTGACGTTGACTTTCAAGCTCTTGAGTAGGAAGTAAATTTCCTGCCTTCCCAACTGAGTCTTTCCAGCCCGAAATAGAATTTCTCAGATAACCTACTCATTATATTGAGGTTGTAGAGACTCAAGGCTTTGCTGGTGGTATTTGGCTATTCTGGCGGCATGATCTTATAGAGGTAGAAATTTTAATCCGCTATTTTTAGTTTATTAATGCAATTATTAGACGGAGGAATGAGATTGATTTGTCACTTCCTTGTCCTCTTCCTTCTAGTATGGATGTCCCCTGCTCTTTGAATTCTATTGATCAAACCGTTTGATGACATAGAGACAAAGATTCTTAAGAGATTCTTTCTTGTAGCCTATACTATTTCTCAAAGAGGTTTATGCCCATAACAAAATTTCTCATGGGTTTTCCAGCCTGAAGAAGAAAAGCAGCATAATAACATAAGCAAAGTAATTCTATGATTCAGAGGGCCTGGTTCGATCCTCGCCTTTCCTTCGCTAATGGGCACGGTAGTTCCCTTTTCTTCTTTCACTCACTAGCGAGCGTAGTGAGTCAAACTTCGCTCGCTTTCATCCGGCTCGCTCTCAGCTACGTTTCCTTTGGACCAAAAGCCCGCTTAGCCAGTAATGAGAATGTCATCAACATAGACCAAAAGGATAACGATGCCTTGAGTCCGGCAAAACGAGCACTTCTAGCTATTTTGCTTGCTTTTTTCTTATTATGGCGGCTATTATGGCCTGGCAAAGAAAGAACTAAATAACTGGACGATAGAGGGCCTTAGAAAAATCTAGACGCTACACGCCTCTCCGCTTCCTCTACTTAGAAAATGGCCAATGAAGCATTTCCCGAATCCATGTTGTATATTTGAAGCAGTTGACCTCCTTGCTTCTCTCATGGTACAACCCTACATTTGGTGTCTAGTAGTCGGTAGGCAAGCCCATCATCTTTAATGCACCTTACTTGTCAAATCAAAGATAGCCCGATCAGCAAATTTTATTGTCGACGACTTGAATGAGAGAAAACGGATGGCTAACGATGTATCATATGTCAGTAGCAGTGAACATGACGACAAGGCGAACATTCTTCTTGCTTGGTATTTTATAGGTAGGTTAAATCTTTGGTTTAGTACGGTTGAGTGAGTTCGCTTGATCTTTACTAATTAGCTGACATTGTTATTCAAGACTGTGAGAGAAAGACAACGTTTACAAAGTCGGCCTCTACAACATGGCAACTTCGCACATGCATAGGTGATAGTGAGATCTCGGGCCAAATACCATCCTTTTCAGCCCAACTCTATTTTAATGTCCACTTGGAAAGATAAGCCAACAAGCCTAATTAATATAAGTACCATGCCTGATGGTTTGATTGAAGATCACTTCATTTTTACAACTCAAATTCGATGGCCCAAAATTGACTAGGCTTCGCCAAAAAAGAAGCCTATTCTCCAAAGCACGGCTCGCGAGGCGTCTTCTATGTTTTTACATCGGGACACCCAAGGATGTCTTAATTTATTTTTTGACATGGATTATCTCATTCTCACTAGGTATAACTCGACTCTTATTGATGTATTTTTTTGGTGCCTGCTCGCCAATATGATATTATTAGCCTAAATACCACTTCCTTCTCAATCCACTCCTATGAATGGTTCACAATTGGGAGGTCCCAGTTGATACCTGATATCTGATAGAAGTCATGATCTGCAGCTCCGGTTAAAGTCAGTATTGCCGGGCGAGTCAGGTGCTAGCGGAAGTCGTAACTAAAACCGTTCAAAAATTGGAACCCCATATCTAGTTGTGATCTGATAGGGAGGCTTTGTGATTAGTCCTAAATTTTTGGATTAAAGCAAATAGGATTCCCGGCGATGAGTTCACAAAGTTTTTGATAAATTAAAGGGGGATGATAATCTAACAAAGATAGTTATCAACGGCCTCACTCGTAAGATAGTCAAAAACATCTTTATGCCTATTCTCTATGGAAAAACCTGCCTGCTATCCTTCCCCGGCATAAAAACTTAATGAGATGGCTAGCTAGTGAGCGGTTATTTCGGGCTAGAAGCAGGTCGGGCCCTACGAGCAGGCATCACCGCTACGCAAGTAGTTATTCTTTCTAAAACATAATGAGACGGCTAGCTAGTGAGCGGTCCTTTCGGGCGGAAAGCAGGCCAGGCCCTACGAGCGGGCATCCCGACTAAGCAAGCAGTTATTCTTTCTCTTTCAAACTCAAAGTATGCTCTATCATTCTTGTACAAAATAAAGATTGGTGACTGCAGATTAGGATGCCTCTTGCTCTCAAGCAAGAAAACAACATCCGCCCTACATCCCCTAGGGAAGAACAACCACTCTCAAGAACAGCTAGAAGATAGCGATCACCCGTCGAGTCATCATGCCCCTTATGCCCTGGATGATACACGTGCTACAATGGCCGAGATAAAGGGTCACGATCCTACGAGGGTAAGCTAACGATGAGCGCATTGATGCAGATCTTGACTCAAACAATACTGGAGAGATCAAGGTAAATATGGTCCCGCAACCACCCAGCGTTCAGGTACAAGCCAGCTTGGACCCCAGGACAAATGAGGAGTCTAATGCACTCGCCCTTGCTTTCCCAGCTCTCGTTGTCACTCCCTTTCCTTGGTCATCTGCCCCTCCGCCGTTGAACGATGCTCTGGAGGCCATCCAGGAACTGCGTGCTAGCTTTGATGCCATGGACAATTGAGATAAAATCCAGAAGCTCAGGATATGGAAACCCCATCCTTCCAAGTGGAACAACATGGTATATCCTCCCAAGTACAAGCTGGACTCTTTTATCCAATTCGATAAGAAGACGTCACCTTGCCAGTAAATGAACTACTTCGACTCCATGATGGGGTACTTATCCCGAGATGATGCCTTGCTCACCAAGCTGTTTGTCGGTTTATTAACCGAGGTCGCTTATGAGTGGTACTGTATTCTCCCGAACCATCCTTTAATGATCTTTGGAGCCTCTTCTTCTCCCAGTTCTATGGCAGGGGAATGGACATGACTATGTCCTCCCTGATGGATATCACTCAACAGGAGAAGGAGTCTGCACCTGACTACATAGAATACTTCTGACAGGCTGTGCTAAGGCTCCCCCCCGGTACTCCTAAAATTGTGTTGATGGACACCTGCAGGAAGAACCTACTACCAACAGTAAAACTCTGGGCATGCCTTGGTCTATTAGTGGAATAGAAGGTATTTATCTATAAACCCCCTGACCTAAAAATAGGTATCTTATGTGTATTTTGTATTCCTTGTATTTGTTTTAGATTATTTTCAAATCAAATAAAATCCAATAATTATATTAGGATAATTTCACCATGATTTCGACATTAATAATATATGATAGCCCCAAAATATGTATCTTCCTTCATAGGAAGTAGCCTACACAGGAGACATTAACTATAGAATCTTTTCAGGGCACATAAATTCGATCCTTGGTGTTAGTATGACATTAGTATAACAACCATAGATTATGTGTTAAATATTTAGATGTTTTATATATATATAATTTATTTGTGGTTATTTTCCAATTCTAACTTTTTTACAATTAGCGTCCCATAATTCTCAGGTAAATTCCCTCTTTGTAAGATTGTATATTATTTACTATTATTCCATTTTTTTGAATATTCATTTAGTTTTTTACTTAGTTAATTAAATAATACAATTATTTAATTTATTATAACAAGATAAATATCTAATTATTAATTACAAAATATTTTATAAAATATTTTGAGTATAGTATTTTATTAAAACCTTACAAAGTAAATTTTTTTAGAATTTATTTTGTGTGCAAATATTATTTTAGATTTTTACATCATCTATACATGTAAATATATAGTAATAATAATAATAGTAATAACAATAATAGAAAAATAAAGAAAAAGAAAAGAAAAAGAAAAAAAAAACAAAAGAAAAAAAAACCTAATACAAATCTACTTAAACCCTTAACCTAACTAACAAAACCGCTAATCCTAAAACCTAACTACCCAGTGCACCCCCAACCCACAGAACCCGCAGCCTTCTCTCCCCTTCTCTCTCTCTCTCTCGATATATATATATATATATATATATATATATATATATATATATATATATATATATATATATATATATATATATATATACTCGAAACCCAAACCCTAACTCAAACCTAAACCCTAACCCCTAACCCCACCGCCGCCCCTGCGCCGACTGCCGCTACAGCCGCGAGCCGCCACAGCAGTCGCCGTTCGCCCCTGCAGCATGCGTATACGTGCAGCAGCGCCCCATCTTTAAGGTAACATATCTCTCTAATCTCTCGTCCTTTTCTCGAGCGGTTTATCCATGTATGTTCACAACCTAACCCTCTAGGATTTTTATTCAAGCGGGACGAGTTTTCGTGTCCCAGATTGGTCAAAAAATTGACCAAAAAATAGCAAAAAAACTGACCAAAAACTGTCAAGAAATTTGACCCCAAACCCCCATGTTCATACCAAATTTTCCAATAACCTGTTTAATATTTTTAAAATCTTATTTAAGAATTTTCTTCTCAATATAACCAAAAAAATTTCTCTTCATTTATTTTTTATTAATTCGTTCTATGTGTTAAATTATTCGGTCTCCAAAATGACCAAAAACTTAATATATTAAAACTAAAATTTTATGATACGAAGTATGCCCCACCAAACGGGACTGTCTCATCGCGTATCAATTATACCAAAAGGCGCATATGGTATATCCTGACGTGTGGGCTTTCGCGAAAGTTGATTCGGACGTGTGTGCGCGTCAGAATCAACCCGTATCCGTAAAAAATTTCCATATCGTGACTTTTACAAAATACTATTCCATTTTTTGTACGCTCGTCGGAATACGACAAAACTAACGCCATTAGTATTGTGGTATCACGCTGGTCCTGTGATCCAAATTTTACGCAATTATGAGATAGTTGACTAAGCCGTCTATTCGCGGGCCCCACGGTTTGACTTTAAGGGCGAATTTGTGATCGGCTTACCGGAATCCAAAATTGGACATACCGTTGAGTTTGTATCAACGTTTAGAATTTATTTGAACTATAATTTATCTTATTTAGAGAGCTTTATCTCTGGCATGTATTTCGGTGCAAGGTGGCCCACAAGTGGACCCGCTTTGACCCAAATTTATCGTTTTGCCCCTGTGTCCAAATTGGACGAAAGGGTAGAATTTTTTAGCTATCTCACTGATTTTGAGAATATTGGTGATGTTTATTTCAGCATCCGTAGACGTTCATTCGGATGTCATGGTTTCTGATCCCTAGTGCTTGACGTTTGGATGCTTACACTACGCAGCTTTCTTGCCAGATAAGTATACCTTACCATTGTACTATGATTTATATTTCATATGATGCATGTATTTTATTTCTGTTATTAGTTCATATATTTTAACTGCTATATAAAATGTGCGTCCAAGAATAACTAGGGTGCAACGACGGTGGCATCGTATTTTATCTTTATTATATATTATGCATGTTGGCCTAGTTTTATGAGACCACCATATTATCATGAGGCATTTTATATTTCATTGACCATGACACATTTCATACATGGGTTGTGAGTCTCATGTAGGACGCGAACTTGCATATTCGGTTGGCTACCTGTTCGTGTAGGTCGTGCGACGGATATGGTATAACTGCTAATAGTGATGCATGTTAGAAGACTTAGCAATTATTAGTAATTCAGGAACATAGACTATTGTAGTACGGTGGTCCAATCCTTGTCCTTGTTTGGTTATAGGGTTGGACTATTGTTATAACGATAGGCTATGAACCAAATTTACGACGCCGATACCTACACTTCGTTTCGGCGTAGTAACTAAAATATGTTGTGGATATAACATGCAAAGAGCATGGTGCGGGGAGGACGACTAGTAGGCGTATGGGACACCCACCTCCTTTATATGGATACCGCATTCTTTAGAGCGATACAGACATATATATTTATGCAGATACCGCGTTCTTTAGAGTGTTGGACGTTACTTGTGGTTTTGTAGATACCACACTCTTGAGAACGTTAGACGTTATTACTTATACAGATACCACGCTCCTCGGAGCTGGACGTTATTACATTACAGAGTGCCCTTGTTATGGGGGCATATGTGGCATATACTAGCAAGTCACGACGATTGGTGAACTACGTCACCATATATCTAGCCTACACTTCCCATACGCACTAAGTTGTCCTCAAATTGCATTTCACTTAGATGGTTAGTTCACCCTCGAGTTTTCATAGTATTTACTTTATTGGCATGCTTCTATGTATCTTGTTACGTCCCTCTGAGGACTTGGTCCCTCTCTAGGTGTAGACGATCATGGCTATTTGCAGGAGCACGGATCAAGACTTGCTACTTATCTCTCTTTTGAGGAGGTCTTCTCTTCGAGCCTCATTGATCATTAGATGTACTTATTTTATTTCTCTTATATTCTAGTTGGTAGTGGATTTGTCTCTACCCAACTACTTGTTCTTATCAAGCATCTTATACTTGATTCAGTTATATAGTTGATTGGTTATTCATTTATATTTGATTATGTGGATGAGATTTAGTTATGCCCTGTGACTTATGATAATTATATACCACTTGTGAATTATTGTTCATAATACAGCGTACGTATGTGTTATGATTTTCATATATTGGAGTTGTCATATACATACGGCTGACATGCTTACGTATTCTTAGTCCTACGCATTTTGGGACTGGGGTATGACATATTTTTGTGGTGGCCCATGCAGGTCGAATTAGCTATTTTGGTTACATAACTGTACCGAGCGGGCCTACACCTAGGATTAGAGTTTTAGGTCTCATCCATATTTGACTATGACTCACCTTCCTTTTAATCCATTCTATTTAAATAATTGTATCCCGCTTGATTCATGTACTTCCCTAACAGTTTCTCGAATATAGCCTTCTGCTAGAATATAAGAATCCTTGTTGTTAGGATGATAATTAGAGTAATATTCCTACTAGGAATACAACTAGAATATTGACACATCACTAAGTTTAGAATACCTAATGAACCCTAGCATCTCTTACCTGTAGATTAATTGACCATTATCCCTTGATATATTTATGAAGGACTTAAGAGTAGTATAGACACTAGTAGGGTTAGTTAGAAATTTGACCATATTGTTTGACCCTAGCATTGAGGAACCAATAGAAATCCAAGGTTGAGTATTAGGACTAAACCTAAATTTTATAGTAAGATAGTAATAGAGAACTATAAATTTAGATTCTTGTCTTGATACTAGTAGAACAATACCTTTTAAACCAAGAGGAATGAATAAAATATTTTCCTTGATCATACCTCGAACACATAGATTAGCATACCACCTTTTTCCTTAGAAAACCATGATATTATCAAGAGTCTCTCTATTTAATTTCATATATTGTTCCTCCGAAACCTTAACACTCGCTATTTGTGCGACGACTAAAGTTTTTTCTTCATCTTTCAATTCGTGCCACCTAACCCTTCTGATTGTAGGCCAAGTGATTTTATTTTATGTTAAGGATATATAGTTTTCTAGAATTATAGTTGTTAATCTTGAATTTTAGAATTATGTGCTTAGTAGTTAGAACTAGATAGTTTGAGTTGTTCATTTAGATTATAATTTTATGATTGTCCTTTAGTTTCAAATCATGTAATTTGTATCCATATCTCAATACAGGTTATATCCTCTTTCACGTGAGAGTCAGTAACTTCTCCATTCTTAATATTAATACTTTGTTCTATAAGCACTATGATTGAGACTTATGATGACCATTACCTATGGTATTTTATGATGCAATAGAATACCCTAATAGGTACCAAGATCTTTTTCTCGTATGCCCCAATAAGAGTTCTACTTTATTTATAAGGACAATATTATTTTATAGAATCTCCTCAAGGTAGGTATTAGTTTATTCTTTTAAGTTGGGTAGTATGCCTCACAATATAGTATCACATAGTCCTTTTGACCCATTAATGAAGTATAGTTGAATGACACCAACTATAGACTCGCATAAGAAGATAGTGTTTATCCAGACTGTAGAACTTAGAGGCCCATACCCCCATTTGGTTGACTAGAGACTTAGATAAGGAGTTAGTATGGCAACTGTAGAGGCACAACAACGGACGAGTCTCATCTTCTTGATGAACTTGAATTATTTTGTACCTTCTTTTATCATAATCCAACGTACTTATATTTTTCTGGACTACCTCGACTTATGCTGCTATTTTAGCCTAGTTTTGCAAGCTTATTCTTTTATCGAGCTTGTTCATGACATATGTATTATTGGGTGCACACACTAATACAATTATCTATTTAGAATCAGTGTATTATGGTCTAATCAACCTTAGTGCGCTTGGTTCGCTCTTCGTCTGACTACTTTACATGGATTGAGATATATAGTTGACTCAACATGTTAGACGAATATACTTGCCCTCTAGACAGGTCAAAGCATATCATATCAGTTACATAACTGTTCTGATATGAACATGCGAATAAAAATTTACCAAAATAGGATTTTAATCCACAACTACCTCGACAACTTCCTTTTGAATTCTTTAATCACTTTGAACTCCATACTTGTATTCTATCACCTCCTCCTTGAATTCCTTATTGTTATTTTTCGTCTACTGTCACTACCACATTTCCAAATAAGGGCATTTATGTAATTTCACTATTTTAAATAATTATGCATTTAATTAATCTGCTGAGTTATATAAACTATTTATATATTGTTAGTGATGTTTGGTTTTAGGTCAAACCCTAGAACTCATTAGGACAAACCCTAATGAGTAAACCCTAATTTGTAAACCTAATTCTAGAGAAACCCTAGAATTCAATTTTAGGTTTGGACCTCCAACCCTAGAATGACTAAACCTGAATTAATTGAGTTCTTCATGACCTAACAGGGGGGGTTCAATCTAAAACTATGCATATGAAGCCCTAACCTAGTTTAATATAAAAGGGAGCCACCCACAACTCTTTTATCCTTCATGAAGAAAGAAACCCTAGCCTCCATCAAGAAAGCCATCTCCCCCACCCCAAATTCGGAATTAAAATCCTAGGATTCCATCTTCCTCCTCCAAAGCAAGGGAAGCAAGAAACTTGGGTCAAGGAACCTTGGGGAAGAAGAACTTCCATTGGAGAAACCATCTCCATAGGTAAAACTCTATTTAATTCAATTATATTCTGTTTTCCTTGTTTTTTGGCCATTAGGAAACCTACCTTGATGTTTAGGTTTTGATTTCTGAGACTCTACATGAAGACCTAGGTGAACTTGGGTTTTGGTGACCTACGGATGTTTCCCCAAAATTTTGGAACCCAAACCCTAGGGATTTCGTGTAGTCTCGATTACCTCTCTTAAGTGTAAGTATAGATTTTGTTTTAGGGGTTTGATTTGGGTTTTTCAGTAAGTTTTAGTAGGGATTCGTTTTCTGCACACCAAGTGTTTGGTGATATGCCCTTAAGGTTTTACCCATCTAATGTATTCTTATATCTGCATATTTTGACATACAACTATATTTATAAAGTAATTCTGGAGTTGTCAGCTATGTGTTGGATTTTTCCCTGTACAGTTGATGATTTGAGATGTGCAATGCAGTCGGGTTTGGGACTGTTCTGTGGTTGTGCTGTGTGCACTGTGGGAATTTTCCCTGTGCAGTCAGGCTGTGGTTTGTGGGTACCTGTGTGCAGGGTGAGTTGGGAGATCTGAACTGTATCAGTATGTGTGGGAGGAAAGTCTGGGAGCAGTTCAGTGTGTGTGTGCATATATTTTTGGCTGTGTATCAATAGATAGGTTAGGCAGTGCTGTGTATCTCAGTGATTACCTATATTATCAGTGAGTTAACCAGGTATACAGTGTATCAGATTATATCAGGTGTGTGTAAGGTTTTATGTTCAGTATTTGAGCTGTGAACTGTGTGTATCAGTGAACAAGTCAACTAGCTGGGTGTTCCAGAATCTGGGATATATAATGGTGCAGTGAGTTCCTATATGTCAGTATGCCAAAACCTGTGTGAGTGTATGTGTATATAACTGTGTAGTGAGAAACCTGTGTCTTAGTCAGTTAGAAATTACCTGTGCACTGAGTGAACCTTTGTGTAAATGTTTACCTGTGTATAGGATTAAGATCAGTGAGTATTCTATATGAATTCTGTGTACCAGTGAGTGAATATATGTGTGTGTGAGGGTATTACCTAGGTGCTAGATACCTGTGTCCCTATGTGTTCAGATATTAGGTGGGAGCCAATATAAATCAGTATATGCTTGGGAGAATACTTGAGTGTGTGTGTGTGTGGAGTGAGTTCCCTAGTGTTCAGTACAGTAAAACTAGGTACCTGTGTGTTCTCAGTAAGGGGGATCAATGTGCAGTTGTACAAACTAATAAGAGTGTGTATCTGTGTAACTGTGTGTCAGTTCCCAGTGTCTCAGCATGAGGTAGCAGTGGCTATTTACATCAGTATTAGACTGGGTGCTGTGTGTGATTGTGAGAGAAAGATCAGAGTGTGTTTCATTGAGTGCTATGTGTGATTGTGAGAGAGAGATCAGAGTGTGTTTCATTGAGTGCTGTGTGTGATTGTGAGAGAGAGATCAGAGTGTGTTTCATTGAGTGCTGTGTGTAGGTGTAGTTATGTGCCAGTGTATCAGTGTCTATAACTTGTACCGTGGGTTGAGTTGGGTATCTTAGGTCAAGTGTTAAGATACAGAGCTAGTATAAGAAAATTTCTAGATATCAAGTAAAAAGTTAAGTTACTATATAAATACTATTCTATATATTTTAGATGAGTACAAATATCTCTAGTATGGTGTTTAGTGTACCTTAGCTGCTAGTACTACCCAGTCAACTAGTAATGGCTAGTTAGTTAGCTTGGTCCAGTATGGACTATTATGGAATAAATGGACTAGCAGACCTACTTAACCTAGTATGACTTAGTGCGACCAAGTTTGACTAGTATTGACCAGTAGATTTTAGTAAGACCTAGAGGCCTCATATTTAATTTAGTTAAAAATGTTATTTCTTTAATTCAGTACCTGACATTTATATTCCACAAATAGGTCATTGTGATCTCACTTTGGACATCGATCCTCACACCTTGCTCAGGACCACAGGCGAGTACATTCTCTGACAGTTTTCATTATTGATTACTTCTATAAATTGTAGTGTATTACATACTTGATTCTGACACTATGGATACACGGGTTAGCATCCTAGATCCCCATCATGAGGAGTCATGATTGGAATCCATCGTGCTAGCTGGGGGATGGGGAACTATTAGTAGATTATGTGATCATATCCAAACTTATCATGCATCATAGCTCACCCCACTTCTCACGTCGGGTGCAGCCTGACCATTATCATGCCTCGTAGCTGTTATATATGATTAGCCTGACCATTATCATGCATCATAGCTAACCATATGGTTAGCCTGACCTTCAAGAATCATAGCCAATCATATATAACCAGCCTGAACTAGTCCCAAGCCGATCACATAATAAACTGATAATTCAAACACTTAGCTAGATGTCTATTTTATTCAGATTCACTTATTCTAGCATTCATTGTCTATTGTTCATTGCTAGATGCTCTATTGCCTATTTCTATTTTCTCCAGTACTTTACATTTTTAGTATTTATTTCCATCTTGTATTTCTTACACTGTTTATAGTCTTTGTCAATTTAATGAAACTGCTGTTAGTGTTTGTGCTTCGTTCCAATCCTGACTGGATAATATTTTTCAGAGGACCTGGAGAACTTATGCCCCACTCATTACGGCCCAGAATTAGAGGAAGATTTTACTCCGAAAATCCCAGAGGAGTTGCCTATCCTAGAGGAGAACTTACATGGCTGCACTTAGACTATTTTTCTGTAATTATTGTTTTAGACAAAGACTGAGTTGTATTTATTATTTTGTGACTTTGTGAGGTCATTTAGACCCAGGACTTGAGTTGGATTATTGTGGTTGTTTTTATTAGAACTCTTTTCTATTTCCATCGTGCCATTATTTCTTATAGCTTGTGATTGAGTATATTATAGAACTGTGGATTTTATCATTGTCCTCCGTACGGAGTTGAGACTATTGACAGGATATATTATATGTTGAGACCTAGACAGCGATCTACCGCCGATGCTGCGGCGTAGGCTGGACGTACCCACGACTCATGCCCAAATTTTGGGTGCGGGTCATGACATCTACCCTATTTTGGAAAGACGAACGCTCGTGCTTGATATAAGTTTGATACACAAAGTGTACTAGATATACCCCATAGTCAAACTGCATTACTTGGTGACTATCTTTTGTAATTAAGGGCATATCACATGTGATATATTTTTTGTGTTAAAAACTTTTGAGGATTGAATAACACGATTAAATAATTTGAGGAAGTCTTTCTTAAAGGTATAGTCTTATGTGATAGATCGATAAATTCTAATTGGGTAGGAGTTGCATTGTCAACTTGAGGTAAATTTTTTTAATTGTGATCAAGTAAGATCTGATTGAGAAATTAAAGTCATTTTAATTTTGAATTTTTTTAGAAGAATGATTAAGACGATGAGGATTTAATAAATTTTAAAATCCTGATATTGCGGACCAAATATTTATACTTTGAGCACATGATTTAAATTTTGAATATTGAAGGTTGAATCATCGATTTAAATTTTAAGGATAAATATAGAATTTTAGACTTAAACAATTGGTGAATTAGGTTTAAAATTTATAATTTGATAATTTGAATTAAAAGTTGAATGTTGATTGTTGGATCATCTATTTAAAATATTGAGGATGAAAATTGAGTTTAAAATTTGAAGAGTATCAAATTTTTAAGTTCAAAATAGGAACAAGATTTGATTAGAATTATTTATTGTTCAAAGTCTAGAGGAGATTATGATTATTGGAAATTGTGATATAAATTTGATGTGGGATGTCATATAGATTTGACTTAAATTTGGATGTTGATGATTTGAAAATCGAACATATATTACAATTGGTTAAAATTTGATTTGAACAGTGGTATTTTAACTTTGAAGTGATTGCGATAGATTTGAATAGATTTTGTTATTTAAATTTTTGGAAGAGATCATGATTGACTTACCTTATATACGAATGTGAAGGAAATTATGCCTTATTTTTAATTTCGAGGACAAAATTCTTCTAAGTTGGGTAGATTGTAAACCCCCTGACCCAAAAATAGGTATCTTGTGTGTATTTTGTATTCCTTGTATTTGTTTTAGATTATTTTCAAATCAAATAAAATCTAATAATTATATTAGGATACTTCATCGTGGTTTGGACATTAAAAATATAGAATGGCCCCAAAATCTATATCTCCCTTCATAGGAAGTAGCTTACACAGGAGACACTACCTGTAGGATCTTTTTGGGGCACAGAAATTCGATCCCTTGGTGTTAGTATGACATTAGTATAACGACCGTAGATTATGTGTTAAATATTTAGATATTTTATATATATATATATATATATATATATATATATATATATATATATATATATATATATATATATATATATATAAAATTAATTTGTGGACATTTTTCAATTTCAACTTTTCTACAATTAGCGCCCCATAATTCTCAGGTAAATTTCCTTTTTGTAAGATTGTTTATTATTTACTATTATCCTATTTTGTTGAATATCTATTTAGTTATTTACTTAGTTAATTAGATAATAAAGTTATTTGATTTATTATAGCTATATAAATATCTAATTATTAATTACAAAATATTTTATAAAATATTTTGAGTGTAGTATTTTATTAAAACCTTACAAAGAAAAATTTTCTAGAATTTATTTTGTGTGCAAATATTATTTTTGGATTTTTACCTCATCTATATATGTAAATATATACTAATAATAATAATAGTAATAATAATAATAAAAATAAATAGAAGAAAAAGAAAAGAAAAACTAAAACTAAAAAAAAGCAAAAGAAAAAAAAGAAAACAAAAGAAAACAAAAACCTAATACAAATCTAATTAAACCCTTAACCTAACTATCAAAACCACTAATCCTAAAACCTAACTACCCAGCGCACCCCTCCTCACCTACAGAACCCGCAGGCTTCTCTCCCCTTCTCTCTCTCTCTCTCTCTCTCTCTCTCTCTCTCTCGATCTATATATATATATATATATATATATATATATATATATATATATATATATATATATATATATATTACACACACTCGAAACCCAAACCCTAACTCAAACCTAAACCCTAACCCCAGTGTCGACCCCCTCCCCGATGCCGCGTCGGCACCGTCGCCCCTGCGCCGACTGCCGCCACAACCGCGGGCAGCCGCAGCAGCCGCCGTCCGCCCCCGCCGCATGCGTATAGGTGCAGCAGCGCCCCATCTCCAAGGTAACATATCTCTCTAATCTCTCATCTTTTTCTTAAGCGGTTTGTTCGTGTATGTTCACAACCTAACCCCCTAGGATTTTTATTCAAGCGGGACGAGTTTTCGTGTCCCGGATTGGTCAAAAAATCGACCAGAAAATGGCCGAAAAAATGACCAAAAATAGCCCAGAAATTTGACCCTAAACCCCCATGTTCATGCCAAATTTGCCATTAACTTGTTTAATATTTTTAAAATCTAATTTAAGGATTTTCTTCTCAATATAACCGAGAATTTTTCTGTTCATTTAGTTTTTATTAATTCGTTCTCTGTGTTAAATTATTCGGCCTCCAAAATGACCAAAAACTTAATATATTAAAACTAAAATTTTGTGATATGGAGTACGCCCTGCCAAACAGGACCATCTCGTCGCATACTAATTGCACCGAAAGCGTGTATGATATATCATGATGTGTGCACTTTCACAGAAGTTGATTCAGACGTGTATGCGTGTCGGAATCCACCCGTATCCATAAAAAATTTCCGTATCACAACTTTTACAAAAGACCATCCCATTTTGTGTACGCTCGTCTAAATGCGACAAAACTTACGCCATTGGATTCGTGGTATCATGCTGGTCCTGTGACCCAAGTTTCACGCGATTTTGAGACAGTTGACCAAGCTGCCTATTTGCGGGTTTTACGGTTTAAATTTAAGGGCGAATTTATGATCGGCTCACCGGAATCCAAAATTGGACATATCGTTGAGTTCGTATCGACATTTAGAATTTGTTTGACCTATAATTTGTCCTATTTAGAGACCTTTACCTCTGGTACGTATTTCGGTGCAAGGTGGCCCACAGGTGGATCCGCTTTGACATAAAATTATTATTTTGCCCCTGTATCCAAATTGCTCGAAAGGGTAGTATTTTCTAGCTATCTCGCTGATTCCGAGAATATTGGTTGTATTTATTTCAGCATCCGGAGACGTTCATTCGGATGCCAGGATTTTTGATCCCTTGTGCTTGACGTCTAGATGCTTACACTACGCAGCTTTCTTGCCAGGCAGGTATACCTCATCATTGTACTGTGATTTACATTATATATGATGCATGTATTTTATTTCTGTTATTAGTTCATATATTTTAACTGCTATATAAAATGCGCGTCCAAGAATAACTTGGGTGCATCGACGGTGGCGTCGTATTTTATCTTTATTATATATTATGCATGTTTACCTAGTTTTATGAGACCACCACATTATCATGAGGTATTCTTATATTTCATTGACCATAACACATTTCTTACACGGGTTGTGAGTCTCATGTAGGACACGGACTTACGTATTCGGTTGGCCACATGTACGTATAGGGCGTACGACGGATAGGGTATAAGTGCTAATAGTGATGCATGTTAGAAGACTTACCAGTTATTAGTAGTCCAGGAACATAGACTATTGTAGTACGGTGGTCCAATCCTTATTCTTGTTTGGTTGTAGGGTTGGGCTATTGTTCTAACGATAGGCTATGAACCAAAGTTACGACGCCGATACCTGTACTCTGTCTCGACATAGTAGCTAAAACGTGTTGTGGATACAACATAAAAAGAGCATGGGGCAGAGAGGACGACTAGTAGGCGCATGGGACACCAACCTCCTTTTTAAAGATACCGTGTTCTTCGGAGCGATACGATCGTATATATTTATGCAGATATCGCGTTCTTTAGAGTGTTAGACGTTACTTGTGGTTTTATAGATACCACACTCTAGAGAACGTTGAACGTTATTACTTAAACAGATACCACGCTCCTCGGAGATGGACGTTATTATATTACAGAGTGCCCTTGTTATGGGGGCATATGTGGCATATACTAGCCAGTCACGGCAAATAATGAATTACGTCAGCATATGTCTAGCCTATACTTCCCATAAACACTAAGTTATCCTAAAATTGTATTTCACTTAGCTGGTTAGTTCACCCTCGAGTTTTTATAGTATTTACTTTATTGGCATGCTTCTATGTATCTTGTTACGTCCCTCTGAGGACCTGGTCCCTCTCCAGGTGTAGACGATCATGGCTATTCGCAGGAGCACGGATCAGGACTTGCTACTTATCTCTCTTTAGAGGAGGTCTTCTCTTCGAGCCTCATTGATCATTAGATGTACTTATTTTATTTCTCTTATATTCTAGTTGCTAGTGGATTTGTCTCCATCCAACTACTTGTTCTTATCAAGCATCTTATACTTGATTCAGTTATATAGTTGATTGGTTATTCATTTATATTTGATTCTGTGGATGAGATTTAGTTATGCCCTGTGACTTGTGATAATTATATACCATTTATGAATTATTGTACGTATGTGTTATGGTTTCCATATATTGGAGTTGCCATATACATACAGCTGGCATGCTTATGTATTTCTAGTCCTACGTATTTTAGGATTGGGCATGACATTGTCATAAGTGCTGACACCGCTGAAAAGAATGTTAAGGAGGCCAGTTCGCTAGAAATATTAATCCCCATTGCTGATGAAAGGGGAAACCGTTCTTTCAACAAAAATAACAACAACAACAATAACAATAACAATAGCCGTGACAGTAAAGGGAAGCATGTTCTTACCGTTAATGTGTCTAAAGGTTCCTCTGTATCTTCTAATAAGCCTACAGAAGTGCCAAAGCCGAAGGAAATCTACTCCTTCGATGATGATGATGTCATTAAGATTTTTAATGTACTGATAAAGGGCAACAAGCTCAGGCTACCAGACATTAGACGCCCTGAAGAGGCAAATAAAGTTGATATCCCCAAGTACTTAAGATCAGACTGGTACATATTGAAAGACATATCCAGTGATTAATCGATTCTAAAAGCCCTCATCTTAGACTTTGAGGACAAGACGATCGCTGCAAACATGATATCCTTTCAATTTAGTGACTTTCCAGTGACGGAGGCCCGGGATGGTATAGTCCCAATCTCAAGGGCAATAATGGAGGTTGTCAACCTCCCTCCAGCTCAAAAACAAACAACCAGGCTGGTAACTATGACTATGCCACAAGGTAAAGTTATGTGGGTTCACCTAGATAACGTCCAAGATTTGACGCAGCAAGCAGTGCCATCTACTGCCAAGTCAAAAGGAAGAGGCCCAAATCCTACCACATGGTCTCTCCCTTAACCGATGAAGCTTTGGTTGGCGTAACCATTGGGTTGCTCAAAATGGGTCGAGGTTGTGTCTCCAATTTTGATTAGAACGGACAAAGATACTGTCACGACCCGCACCCGGTATAAGGGCACGAGAGCGTGGGTACGTCCAGCCTACGCCGCAGCATCGGCGGTAGAACGCTGTCTAGGTCAAGTGCTATCTAAATAATCTCACACTAGTATCCAACTCCATAAGGAGACACGGATAACACTATAAAGATGAACAACATACTCAATCACAATTACAGCACGATAAGAATTTGAAGAACAAAAGAGTACAACACTAGACTAATGATAAAACAATCATACCTGTAATCAGTAACAACCAATCTCCAAGTGTCAGAACAAGTCCACTAAGGTCACAGTCTGGAAAAATATTTTCCAGTCAGGAAGGAGCAAAGTACATCTCTAAATAGCAGTTCTATATAAATGACATAAACTATGTAGCAGTTCTAGATGGAAACATACCAGATGCATGTATAGGTACGAGAAAATGTACAATGAGAGAAAATACTGGAAATACTGTAAGTAAATGCAGGAAAGAAACATTATGTCCATGAGCAAGAGTTCTATGACTAAGTGTGTGAGTACTAGCTTTAATATGTGATCGGCTTGGGAACTTGATCAGGCTGGTTACATGTGATTAGCTATGATTCATGGAAGGTCAGGCTAACCGTTGGTTAGCTATGATGCATGGAGAGGTCAGGCTAATCACACGTAACAGCTATGAGGCATGGAGATGGTCAGGCTACACCCGACGTGAGATGTGGGGTGAGCTATGATGCATGAAAAGTTGGGTATGATCACATATCTACACTAAAATACTCCCCAAACCCCCGACTGGTATAGTAGATCCAATCATGGTACGCTATGGCACGGGATTCCCTAGGAAGGTAGCAAATCTCCCCGGGAATCAGTGTCTGTACATGCACGAGATAACAAGGAAAACAAGTCTCATACAAGCTACACCATGAATAAGGAATAACATCTCATGACGAGATCCGTGTATACCAATCCGTGTAACCAATGTGTCGGAAACATGGATATTTATACTAGATACAGTAAACATAGGAGATATCATAAATTTAGAAACTAATCAGAGAATGTACTCGCCTTGGGTCCTTAGCTTGGTAAAACCAATGTCCTGTTCCAGAGTATCCCCTGGGTAAACCAACAGTCCTATAAACATAACACAAGCAAACCATATTTGCATCAGATGCTACACTAACACATCACAAATACATGAACTCAGGGGCTCTGCCAGGCATGGCTCTAGTCAACTAGGGTCATCTAGTAGGGCTACGTATATAATACACATTACACTTATTATACTTACAATATTTATACATGCACCACTTTAATGTATTTACAATATATATATATGCCCTTTAAATACATATCTGATTTATTCTAGTTGAACCATACGTATACTCGTATATATGCAAAAACACTGTTTAAATATACATATATTTTGTTAACATCATTTTAGAATATACTAATATTAATTTACCAATTCAAATTTATACTATATATATATGTACAGATGCCAATTAATTCATATATAAAAATACGTTTTATTACACTTATACTACATGAAATTATACCGATTAAATATATGTATCATTATACCAAATATACATATATACATATATATATACCAAAATAATTATATACATATACTAAAAATATATATACATATATACCAAATCAATTACATACACTGGAATGCGTATTTACGTATATAAATCGTTTCGAAATTATTTTGAACAATAATTGTTAAAACTTCCCTTTTGAACAAAAATACAATTTAAAGGTTTATTTATAAAAACTAGGATTTACGTAAAAGCCAATATTTTTCATTTATGGTAAACTCGGTCACCGATCCAAATAAACTAATTTTTGAACTCATTTTATTATTGGAACTATATTTTTTTAATAATAATATAAAACCTAAGATTTATTATATGTAACATACTCAAAAACCTTTTAATTTAATACGTAAAAATGAACTAATTACATGAAATCACTAAACTAATTATGTGAAATTACTAAACTAATTATATGAAAATACTAACTAATTAATTAATAGTTACTAACTAATTAATAATTAATTACTGATTAATAAATTAATATTTATTAAAACTTAATTACTGAATAATTATAACTAATATAATTAAACTAATTGATTAATTATAACTAATTAAGAAATAATTAACTACCCTAATTACATGAAATTTCTATACTAATTACATTAATTTACTAGACTAATTATAATTTCAATTAACTAATTATATAAAATAAACTAATTATATAAATTAATTAACTAATTAATGAATTAATGAAACAAATCTTGAGTTAATTAAACTAATTATAATTAATTACTAACTAATTAATGCAATTAATAAACTAATCATAATTAACTAATTATTAACTCACCTTTACATATAATTTAAACAAATATGTATAAATCCCTAACTATCTACACTACAGAACCGAAGCAAAGAAAGAGGGAAGAGGGAGAAGGGTCTCACCGGAGTTACTCCGGCGTCGGCTTCGGTGGTCAGCGGTGGGACTCGGCGGCAGCGTCGGTTTCGAGGCGGCGGCAGCGGTCTCGACGACGGGTCGTCGGCTGGCTCGAGGAGGGCGCGACGCGGTGGCGGCTTCGAGGCTCGACGACGGGTCGTCGGATCTGTTCGGCGGCGGAAGGAGATCTTGGCCGCCGGCGGTGGCTGGATCTGCAGCGGCGGTCGACTCGGCTCGAGGCGGCGGCGTTCGGCGCTCGAGGAGGCGGGCTCGGCGCTCGAGGAGACGGCTCGGCGCTCGAGGAGACGGGCTCGACGCTCGAGGAGGCGGTTCCTCTCGGCGGCAGCGGCTTCCCGACTTCAGCGGCGACGGCGGCTCGATCTAGGGTTAGGGTCGGTGTCTGTGATCGTGTCGGGGTTGGGTTCGTGTCCGGGGTGGACACGGCGGGTTCGCTGAACTGCGAGGGACGTGTCCGGGTGTGTCGGACACAAAATCTGATTGTAACGTTGTAATAACTGGACACAGAAAAATGAATGGATACGGTGGGACACCCGGGGTCAGACCCGAGGCCATCACGGCTGACACGGATGCTGGACACACGGACACGAGCACACAAAATGGTGGTGGCTTTGGCTTTGGGAAATGTGAAGACTAGCTAGGGTTTCTAGGGAGTTGTGAGAATGAGAACCTAAATAGGGAGAGATGGTGTGGGATAAAGGGTTGCGGGTTGGCCCAATAATGAATGGCCCAGAATTAATTAAAAGGATTTTACATGTGGGAAAAATGAGGGTGAAAAAGGGGAGACAGTAAACTGGTAAATTTAAATAGAAAAGAATTTTAAGAAAATGTTTTTAAGAGGCTTTCAAAGGCTGACTGATTAAATTAGCTACGAATTAACTTCATTTTGCAAAACCCTAGAAAATATGTAATTTGTTTATTTACTATTCCAAAATGGATATGAAATTTTATTATGAAAACAACTAGTCCTATAATAATTTCATCAATAAATAATTTTATTATTTCAAGCCAATAAACATTTGAAACTAGAAAATATCTATTATTATTTATTTATTTATTTTGTAATACATCGACATTTAGAAAAATGATTTTTTTTTATAAAAGATTTTTAAATTACCTTCTACAATCAAACATCGTTCAAAATAAAATAAAATTTTTTAAGGAGAATTATTTTATAAACTTGATATTTTAAAATAAATTAAAATCTAATTATTTTGGAAATTGGAAATCGGAGGTTACAGATACAAAGTTGGATTTATTTGGATTTAAAAATAAACGTTTGTAACGAATATTATGCGACTAAAATGAAGCACAAGAGAGGGTATTTATGAATTACACAAAGGTCAGAATGGAAGGCTGACACGTCTAGGAAAAGTGTATAAAATTTGTTTAAAGGCAAATGCTAGTATAGCACTCTAAATATTGAAGCAACGGTAAGGTGCACCAAGTGATAAAAATATTGTACAATAATCTAGAATACTATGTTCTAATTCTAATTGGCTTAAAACTCACCCTAGTCTCTCTATCTAAGCCAGGTAGGCCTAAATTTGATCGAGGGGGTTTACAATCTACCCTCTTTAGAGCATTTCATCCTCCAAATTAAAACAAACATATGGTAAAAACTATTGATTGAAATTAAATGCTACTACATACCTAGGCCTTCAAAGAAATGTAGAAAACGCTGTCGAATATTATCCTCTCGTTCCCAGATCGACTCGCTTGGTGCATGATGCCTCCATGCAACATGAACAAGAGGGATAGTCTGACCTCGCAATACCGCCTTACTTCTGTCCAGAATCTCTACAGGCTTCTCCAGATATGACAAACTCAGCCCGAAAGTGATCTCCGAGTAGTCAAGCACATGAGTCAAATCTGGCATGTATCTCCTTAACTGAGATACATGCAAGACGTCATGAACTTCTTTTAATGTTTGTGGCAATGCTAATTTGTAAGCAACCTCTCCGATGCGCTCTAACACATCGAATGGTCCGATGTACCTCGGACTCAACTTTTCTCTGCTTCCAAACCTAATGGTCCCTCGGGTAGGCGAGATTTTTAGAAACACATAATCTCTAACCTGGAACCCTAGGGGTCGTCGATGCGCGTTTGCCAAATGCTTCTGTCTATCCTATACTGCTCGTAGGTGTCCTTGGATCTTCTTTACCTTCTCCACTATATGAACAACTAACTCTATCCAAGAATCTGCCTCTCGCCCACATCACTCCAGCACACTAGGGAATGACACTTTCCGCCATACAAATTCTCATAAGGAGCCATCTGAATGATCACTTGATAGCTATTGATGTAGGAAAACTCGACCAAATATAAATGGTCCTCCCATGATCCACTGAAATCAAGCATACACCCCCTCAACATGTCCTCCAGCATCAGAATGGTGCGCTCGGACTGGCCATCCATCTGCGGGTGATACGATGTAATGAACTTCAGGCGGGTACCGAGACTCGCTTGTATACTCTACCAAAAGTAAGATGTGAACCTCGTGCCCCTGTCAGACACTATACTGACTGGCACCCCATGCAGTCGCACGATCTTCCTCAAATACAAATATGCTAAGACCTCAGTAGACTGTCCAACTCTAAAAGGTAAAGAGTGAACGGACTTGGTGAGTCGATCAACGATCACCCATACCGTATTGTGACCATTAGGACTCCTCGGAAAGCCCGTAACTAAGTCCATAGTGATGTGCTCCTATTTCCACTCAGGTATCAGGAGTGGATGAAGTAAACCTGCTGACACACCAGGAACTTTGCCACAAAGCGGCTATCTCCTTCTTCATTCTATGCCACCAATAGTACTGTCTCAAGTCTCTGTACATCTTTGTGCCTCCTGGATGAATAGAGTATGTTGAACTGTATGCCTACGACATCAGCTCCTGACAAAGTTCTCCATTCGGAATATAGAGATGATCTCCACATCTCAAAGTCCTGTCCTCGTGTATGCACAATTCTGTCTGCATCCCGGCCTCTGTCCTTTGTCGAAGTCTCTAGAATCTGGCATCTATTGGCAAAGCAGCCTTTATCCTCTCAAACAATGTCGATTTTACCAGAAAACTCGACAACTGGTCGTCTGCTCCGGGCATAAAGACCTCTATACCCAACTTCTCCAGATCTATCAATAGGTGTTGCTGGGTAGTAAAAAAGAATGCCATGGGCCTCCTGTTTAATGCATCAACTACTATGTTAGCCTTTCTCAGATGGTATTGTAGCTTAATCTCAAAGTCTGTCATCACCTCGAGCCAACGTCTTTGTCTCTGGTTCAGGTTCTTCTCTTAATTTTAAAAAGCTCAAGGTTAGATACTTGTCACGAATCTCATCTTATTGCCACTCTACCTTTTTAACTCGAATATGAGGTTTCTTCTAGTTTACTTCATGTGTACCCTTCATCCAAACTACAAGGGTACCATCCTGTTTATAACTGGTCATCCAATATAGGTAGTTCACGATATCCAACTCAAGGCTATAACATCAGTCAATACTCTCATCCTTTAATCAAACTACTCTATTTCAGATACTAGCTTAACTAATCGAGTTATTAATGGTGAAACCACGAGTCTAATAAGACAATATTTGAGATATGGGAGCGCCGACAGGTTGTATCTACTGTAGCAAGGAAGGTCGTACCCAAAATGTTTGTCAAGCAGCTAAAAGACTATATTTAAGATATGGGAGCCCTGATCACAAGGTTGCCACGTGCCCATTAATGCAGAGGATAGGAGGGCCAGTACAACAACTTCCTATATTGCCATCTCTGAGGGCAGTATAACAACCCATCTTTATAGGCAGCAACAATAGAATT
Organism: Iris macrosiphon; assembly: GCA_036927795.1. Lineage (NCBI taxonomy): Eukaryota > Viridiplantae > Streptophyta > Magnoliopsida > Asparagales > Iridaceae > Iris > Iris macrosiphon. The sequence goes on along the minus strand of JAYESA010000012.1, from coordinate 105,556,106 downwards.
AGCAGTGGCCGCAACTACGACAGCAATGAAGACAGCAGCAGAAAGCTCAATAAGACCAAGGACAGGCACTCACCTTATCTTTGGAGAAAGCAATAGCGTCGGGCAACGTAGTGGCAAGTAACATTTCTGTTACAACCTTTCCTGCCATAGCTTTAATTGATTCTGGAGCTTCACACTCATTTATATCTGCATAATATGTGACATGTATTAGATTAAAGTTTGAGGCAATGCCAGCAAGGCTGAATATACTCACTGGCAATGGGATCGTAGAAGTTAGTAGGGTGTGCCTAGTATGTCTAGTCGTAGTATGTGAACATTTATTACCTGCAAAGTTGATCGAATTCCCTATGGTTAACTTTGACGTTATCTTAGGCATGGACTTGTAGACATACAGTCATGCAATTATAGACTGTTATGAGGGTAGAGTATTGTTTAGATTTTTTGGTCTAGAAGAGTTTGTCCATATCAGAATAGCAAGAGACCAATATAAGGGGGGATTCGTATTAGTAGCAAAGAAAGCAAAGATACTGTCGAAGATAGTTGAAGAGTTATAGGATGTCTTTCCCAACGATCTTCCCGAATTACCCCCAGTTAGAGCAGTAGAGTTCTGTATAGAGTTGATGCCAGAAGCAGAACCAGTGTCTCAGAAGAAGTACCCCAGGTCACCATTAGAGCTTGATCAGTTATACTGACATGTGGAAGAACTGTAGGGAAGAAGTTTATTCGGACCAGTGGATCCCCGTGGGAAGCACAAGCGGTATTGGTGAAGAAGAAGGATGGATCAACGTGGTTGTTTATGGATTACAGATGGCTTAATATAGTGACAATGAAGAACAAGTACCCATTACCAAGGATTGATAATTTGTTTGACCAATTAACTAGAACAAGAGTCTTCTCTAAGATAGAGTTGTGATCAGGATATCATCAAGTGCGAGTCCGGGAGCAGAATATACCGAAGACAATATTTAGGTCACGATATGGACATTACGAATTCTTAGTTTTGCCATTCGGACTGACTAATTATCCAGCGGTATTAATATACTTGATGAACTATATTTTTATGCCTTAGTTAGACCAATTTGTTGTAGTATTCATCGATGACTTCTTGGTTTATTCTTATAATGAGGAGGAGCATGAAGAACATCTTAGGATAGTTCTACAAACTTTGAGTGAGCACCAGTTATATATAAGGCTTAGTAAGTGTGAATTTTGGCTGGATTAAATTTTAGCATATCCTTTCTTGGACACATTATTTCTGGAGCAGGAGTGTCAGTTGATCCCAAGAAGGTAGAGGCAGTAAAGAGCTGGCCAGTTCCAAAGACAGTAGCAAAATTGCGTTATTTTCTGGGCTTGGCAGGATACTACAGAAGATTTGTGTCATATTTTGCTAAGATCTCGACACCACTGACTGGGTTGACACACAAAAATTAAATTTGTGTGGTCAGCAAAATGTCAGATAGACTTTGAAGAATTAAAGAAGAAGTTAATCTCTATACCAATCCTTACTCTTCCAGCAGGCTTCGAAGGATTCATAGTGTATTGTGATGCATCTGGAAAAGAACTTGAATGTATTTTAATGTCGCAAGGGAGAGTGATAGCATATGCTTCTCGGCAGCTCAAAGATTACGAAAAGAACTATCCAACTCACCATTTGGCGCTAACAGCACTACTGTTTGCACTTAAGCTATGGAGGCACTATATATATGGCGATCGAGTAGAAATATTCATGGACCATAAGAGTTTGAACTTTGTGTTCATGCAGAAGGACCTGTACATGAGGCAAAGAAGGTGGCTATAGTTATTGAAAGACTATGACGTGGAACATCAGTACCATCCAGGCAAGGCTAATGTAGTAGCTGATGCACTTAGCAGAAGAGGTAGCAAATTTATGTTGACTATTAAAAAGTATATTCTAGAAGACTTACAAAAGATGGGCATCGTGATAGAACTTTCACAGAGTACAGAAGTTCAGGCTAGCCTAAAAATTCAGTTAACTTTGGTAGATAGAATCAAACAAGCTCTGGCAGAGGACCCAAAGATTCAAAAGCTCCGAGAAGAATATGAGTCAGGTTATCGGAAGGGGTTGATAATACATGCGGATAGAATACTAAGGTTGGAGAATCGTCTATGCATACAAAGAAGGGAAATTTGGTAATAAGTTATGATAGAAGGACACAATTCCCTGTATTCCATTCATCCGAGGGGTACAAAGTTGCACCAAGATATCATGCAATACTTTTGGTGGAACAAAATAAAGAGAAAAATAGCCCATTTTACATCTCGATGTCTGATATGTCAGCAAGTTAAGGCAGAACAAAAAAGACCGACAGGATTATTGCAGCCATTTCCTATTCTAGAGTGGAAGTGGAAACACATCATGATGGACGTTTTGACTAGTTTACCTAAATCACTGACTGGTCGAGATACAGTTTGGGTAATAGTGGATCGTCTCTCAAAAGAAGATCATTTTATTCATTTTTGAATAGGACAATCTACAGAATAATTGGCTGAAATGTATATGCGGCAGATCGAGACACTTGGAGGATATACTATGAGCCTGTACCTCAGATCTTGGTAGATCTTGGGGGAATTACCTTCACTTGGTGGGATTCTCGTACAATAATAGTTATCCGGCCAGTATTCAGATGGCACCATTTGAGTACTGTACGGCGGGAAGTATAGGTCACCGTTGGCTTAGGACGATATTGGTGAGTGGAAGATGTTAGTCCCTAAAATTATCATGAAGACAGTAGTGGTTGCCAAGCAGATTAGAGAGCGACTTCGGGTTACAAAAGATAGGCATCATCATTGGGAAGATCAGCATCGTAGATATTTGGAGTTTTGTGTCAGCGGCCACATATTTTTACAGATTTTGCCTACCCATGGAGTCCTTAGATTTGGGGTTCGCGAAAAACTTAGTCCATGATACGTAGGTCCGTTCAATATTCTCGAGTGGGTAGGCGATGTTGCTTATCGTTTTGCCCTTCCGCCTTTGCTATGTGAGGTGCACGATGTATTTCATGTGTCTCAGTTATGTAGGTATGTTCCAGATCTGAGTCATAACCTCGATCACTTTGAATTAGTCGTTGATATCGACTTATCTTACGAGGAGCAATTGTCACCCTCATATTTTTATTTGTGGGTAGTTTGGTAATTGACATAGATATTTTAAATTTTAGGATTGATTGTATTTAAATATTGTACATGTATAATTAATTGATTATTATATTATTTATTGATTGTTAGTTGTAGATTTATTTTTGACTTGTGTATTAGACCTAAACTATTTAATAGGTTGCATGAACCCAACATTTTAGATGAGTTTAGATTTAGCCCATGATTTAGGCCCATTGTTAGGAAGTTGGATTAATTAGTGAAACCATTAGATTAGAACATTCCCTTCCTAATTAATTTTTTTATGAGAGTCCCTAAGGGGTAATTAGGATACTTTATACTTTCTTGGAGAGAGGGCTAGGGCTGGCCATAGAGGGAGGCGAGAGAGTGCCTCTCTCATTTTATTTCCAATTCTATTTAGATCTAGTTATTCCCTCTTCCAATTTCTTCATTCCCTTACCATTCCTCCACCATTTTCTTCATAATTTTATTCTCTTATTCTTCATTGGCGGCTTTTATATGAAGGATCTATAAAAAGAAAGCAAGAAGCAAGAAAGAGGAGGCCAAGATCTACAAATAGAGGAGCTACTTTCAATTTAAGGACTTTTTATTGGGAATCCATCTTCCAATAGGTATATTTCAGTTTTTTTCCTTCTAATAGGTTCTAAATCTGAGATTTAACTATGAAAAACTAACCCACATGCATAGGCTACCCATAGAAACTGGTTTTAGGTTCATAGGAGACCTACGGTGGAAGTTATGTGCATTTTGGTGTCAATTTTAGGAAAATTTCGAGATTGACACATGTGGTGTTTGTTAATTGGTCTAATAGATCAAATTGACATATGATTGCTTGTTTGTGATTAGTGTCATGTCCACAATTGGATACATATCGGCCGTATCTCGTCAATTTGACAAAATGGGTTTATTTTGGGGGTTTTCCTCCGAGACGGGGACTTGTGCATATCATATTGTGATACGGACACGTAGATGATCTAATTACTATACGTATTATTCATATTTAGCATTTTAGACTTGCTCGTGTCCTCTGGGATGCGTTTGATTGTGTGTTGGAGCCGTATCGCAAGCGTATCATAGAATTAGTGTGATACGGGTGCGGTGCACTCCACATATTTGGTATTTTGCTCTAAATTCTATATGTACATTTGTATATATATATCTATATGGTATTTTATATAATATATATATATATATATGTATATATATATATATGAGTGTGTATATGATTAAGTATATTTGTGTGTATCTATATGTGTGTATATAATAGTATATATTGTTATATATATATATATATATATATGTATCTATATGTATATATATGTGTTGTATATATATATATATATATATTTATGTGTATTAGTGTTTATGTGTATATCTATGTGTGTGTTTGTGTTTAAGTGTGAGAGTATATATATATATATATATATGTATCTATATACAAAAGTAGTTGTGATACCTAGATATACATATCTATATGTGATTGTATATATATATATATATATATATATATATATATATATATATATATATATAGAGAGAGAGAGAGAGAGAGGTATGCATATAGGATGTGTGGTTGTGTGCCAGTGGTTGAGGGGTGGCTCAACAGTCCAACAGCAAGGGAGTATCAACCGTTCAGTGCATAGCAACTGAGGAACGGGTTTCAGCAAAGGGAAGGTCAGCAGCGGGCACACTAGGGAGCAGCAGGGAAGATGAGAGCACAGTGCAGCACTCCTTGAGTGAGCACTGCAGAGGGTAGTCCAGCTGTAGCAGCCAAGGGGGATGAAACGGCTAGTTGTTTCAGGTATGAATCTCGGGCAAGTGTGCAACCAACTGCACAGTGAAGAGTCTACAGCAAGCAGGGAGTGCAGCTACTACACTCAGTATAGTAGTAGAAGCTCAACAAGAGCTCGGGCATGGATCAATGCATCAATAAACCGGGTTCAAGAACAGAAGCATGAAGAGAGTAGTCCTCCTGCAACTGTGTCGAGCAAAGCGAAGTGCAGTGGACACTGCACAGTAGGTACAATATTCTTGGGATAGAGAGGAGCAATCCAGTGCTCGACCTTGTAGGGTTGAGTATCAGTAATTCAGTACCAGTTTCAGCTAGGTATCAGTGTACCCATATTTTCAGTTCTGTTCAAGGTTTTGAGGTATTCGGTATTTGAGGTTTTGGGTTAGTTAGTGATCAAGGTATTGGTTTAGTTAGCTAGGTTGGTTTAGTAGTGTATTGATAGTGAGACTTTTAGACTATAGTATCCATAGTATCTATGTTTGATATTAGTATATATAACTATTAGTCTAGATAGTTAATAGTAGATTAATAGCTATGCTTAGCATATAGTTTAGCTATATGTATATATGTAGATATGTAGATATATTATATATGGATGTGTATGTAGTGTATTATAGTTAGTTTCTATGTATTATATTGATATCTATTATAGTAGTTAGTATATGTTAGCTTATAGTTAGAATATTAGTTTTGGGTTTATATATATGTTTTAGCTATTATGTAGAGGTTTTGGATTACCTTAGGATACAAAGGTAATACCAAGGTATTGGGTCGATACCAAAGGTATTGAGTTTGGGTATCGAGATAGATGTGATACGCATTGGTGCAAGAACAATGTATTATATTTCATTGTTTTGATATGGATATTAAGTATATTGACTTATACATATATCTAAAATACTATTTTCATATACGAAAACTTGCGTATCTTAGGATACGGCTTTTTGAGTGTTTCATAGTATCTTAGATTAGCTTGTATAGCTTAGTTTCATAGTGCATTGAGTTAGTGTCATAGTATTAGACTCTTGCATCCTAGATTTAATCGGTTTGACCTAGAAATGACTTATTAACTTAGAATTGCATCATATTAACTTATTTCCATTTCGAACCTTCAATTGATGCAACATACCATATATAGGTCTATGTGACACCAGCTTGGGCATCGAGAGATGCACCTTGCTCAGGACTTCAGGCGAGTAAATTTCTCTGATAGTTTTTAATTCATAATAGTATATATATGAATGTTCTAGAATTGTATACTTGATTCTGACACAGTAATTTTACAGACTTGTACTACATGGATCCTGTCATGAGATGTTATTCCATACCGTGTTCAGCGGGTACTCGTATATATATATTTTATCGTATATATTAGGTATTGATTTATATTTCGTGTTCACATACTGCTCGTGTTCAGTGTGCTTATTCGTATACACCCACTGCTTGTGTTTAGTGGTTATGATATTCGTGTACACCCACTGTTCGTGTTCAGTGGTTATATTTTGTGTTCGTAGCGTGTCATGATTGGATCCATTGGTATTAGTTGGGGATGGGAGAGTTGAAGTTGATTATGTGATCAAAGCTCCATTGTTACATCGTGTACATTCTGGTTACATACCTCACTTATAATCGTCTTACCTGATCATGTTCACCCAAACCGATCACATAATAAACTTGTATTCTGAGGCACATTAGCTAGATTACAGTTATTTCATCATATTGCAGATATTTATATTATTGATATATATATTCTCGTACATTACCTATATATCTATTGTTCATTTATTTTTATATTTAGTGATCTTGTATTTTATTTCTATTATCTATTTTATATGCTCGATTATGTTATTGAAACTGCTTTCAGAGGTATGTACTTCGCTCCAATCCCGACTGGATATATTTTCCAAATGACTAGCTTATAGAGCAGTGTCCCATATTCTATGGGCCACATGACGACGTACCTATAGAGGATACTCCTATTGACCAGGAGGACTTAGTTGCAGAGCCCGAGGAGATCTAGTTATTTGTGTTGGCCTGTATTAGACTATTCAATTTATTGAGATTCACTATTTGTATATTATTTCAGATTGTGGATTGTATCTTATTCTTTCCTTTGTTATTTCATTCGTGCATTATCTTCCTTAGTTTGTTTTGTGAGATTAATTATTCTTGTGAGATACCATATTGCTCCTTCGTTTGGAGTTCAGATGATTGACAGGTATCATATTATATGATTGAGATGTTAGATAGTTAGAAACAACCCAGGCAGCGTTCAACCGCCGATTCTGTATCGTAGTCTGGGCGTAACCACGTACTTTTGTCCGAATATCTGGGTGCGGGTCATAAAATATTTTTAGTGGTGGCCCATGCAGGTCTAGATTTGTAAGTAGTATGATTCATAGTTATGCTTGTCTAGAGTACCACTACGAGCCTGCTTTAGGAAACATGATTTAGGCTGAGAGTTTACTCAATCACAACTAGAAAAATTCTAAAATCTATTTTACAAATCCCTATCTATTGAATATTGCTTTACTTTGAATAAAGTTTTGTCCTTCTTTGATGATATCGTATCATATTCAATATTGATTCCTTATTTCAATCTATCTTCAGGATGCCGACGAAGATGCGTTCCCAGCGATCAAGTGTCGCGACAGCATGATCAGTCACTTCATCACCCTTGAGAGCAATACCCTCACACGATGGTCCATCACCTACATTTCGGAGGTCAGTTTCACCGGTCCCATTGGGCGTATCAGCAGCAGCTTTCAGAGGTGCTCCACCTCCAGTACCGAGGATAGGGTAGACAGTTTTCGAGGATCTTCTACCCCCACCACCTGCAGTTGATCAGACACAGTTGTTCGCGCTCTTCCAGTAGATGATGGAGGCACAGCAACTTCGGTAAGAGGTCCTGCGACAGAGTGTGGAGAAAGCTCACCAGATCGCACTTGCAGAAGTTGAGTGAGCTACTACAGTCCAACCATAGACGATACCACCTCAGTTTATTCCTCAACAGCCGAGGTCGAGTACAATTATAGACTTCAAGAGGATGGGCCCGAAGGACTTCAGAGGCACAAAGGGGATTACCTATGTGGATGCCTGGATTGAGAACATCGAACGGAACCTGTGGCTGGTACAGATTCCAGAGATGCTACAAATAGAGGTAGCAGGGTGTATGATGTTCGATATTGCATTGACATGGTTATGGACAGACCCCAGGATTGCAGTACCAGGTTTCACTTGGGAAGCTTTCAAAGAGCTTTTCAAGTAAAAGTTCTTCCCAGGCGTGGCTCTTACATCCTTAGAGAGCCAGTTCCAATACCTCGTCCAGGGATGTATGTCAGTGGATGAGTATACGGCGGAGTATTACTGACTAGGTCACTTCATAGAGGGGCAGAACCTTAGAGGCAGAGCCAGGAAGTTCAAGAAGGGCCTGAACCCGGAGGTCAAATCCCATACCAACGGAGATCCTACCGCCACCTTCAAGGAGATTCTCAGACATGCCCAGAGAGCGGAGGATGACTTAGAGCTTGGCTCTAAGAGGTTGAGGAACACAGGAGGATCCAGCACCAATACGGGTCCAGCGAAGAAGCCTCATTTCTAGCAGCAGCACTAGAGGCATTACCAGTACCAGAGGCAATAGTATCACGGGCCAACTAGATCACTGGAACAGCAGATGCATCAGATCTAGAGGGCAGCAGTTTCTTGCACTTTCTATAATAAGCAAGGATACGGATGAGATACCTGCAGGATGAGGCTTGGCCAATACTTATTCTGCAGTTCAGGAGATCATCAGTTGAGGGCTTGTCCTAAAGTCCCAACTCATCCAGTTCAGGGCGGAGGTCAGGCATAAAGGGCACTCGCTAGACCACCAGTGGGACAACAGCAGAGAGGACCTCTACCACCGCAGCATTAGCAGTTTGCTCAGTACCAGCATCAAAGAGGTGCGTAGAGACAAGGGCGAGCTTTTGCCTTGACTATCGAGGAGGAGAAGCCAGTTGGCGATGTTATCTCAGGTTAAGTTTATCTTGATTCTATTCCATCTCATATTTTGTTCGATTTTGGTACTTCGTATAGTTTTGTATCTATATCTTTTGCTTTGAGGCATCGTCTTGAGTCTGGACCGTTGGCGAGGACTTCCAAGATCATGACGGGGGTGGCATTATCCTGGTTTGTGATATTTGTAAGAACTAGAGAGTTTATTTAGGAGGCCTAGAGTTGAGCGTATGTTTACTCGTAATGTCACTTTCGAGTTATGATATAGTACTCGGGATGGATTGGTTGAGTAGACATCACGCTAGTATCAATTTTTGTTGAGGCAGAGTTTTATTTCAGACACCAGGAGAGCCAGAGTTTGAGTTCATCCGAGGAGTAAAGCAGAGCGAAGGCGATTTCTGTAGAGCTTTGGTAGAAGAGCAGGAGCCGCCACATCTATTCATTGTAGAGTTCATGGATGTCTTTCCAGAGGAGTTACTGGGGTTTCTGCCAGACAGAGATATGGAATTATCTATAGATTTGGTGCCAGATGCAGAGCCGATATCTCAGCACGTCTACAGAGTCAATAACAGCAAACTGGCGGAGTTGAATAAGCAGGTGGATGGGTTGCAAGACAAGGGCTCTATCCATTATATTTTATCACCAAAGGGTGATCTTGTACTTTTTGTACCAAATAAGGATGGGTCGGTACGTATGTGTATCGACTACAGGGCACTTAACAACCTCACTATCAAGAACAAATACCCGTTGCTACGAATTGATGACTTGTTTGACCAGTTGAGCAGAGCGAAGGTATTCTCAAATATAGAATTGAGGTCAGGGTACCACCAGGTAAAAGTTAAGAGGGAATACATCCCGAAGACAACTTTCAAGACTTGTTATTTGCAGTTTGAGTTCTTGGTGATATCGTTATGGTTGACCAATGCCCCGACAATATTCATGAACTTGATGAACAAGGTGTTTCATCAATACTTGGACCAGTTTTTTGTAGTCTTCATAGATGATATTTTGATATATTTGAAGACCCCAGAGGAGCATGAGCAGTACTTGAGGATGTTCTGGAGACCCTCAGGAAGAAGAAGCTGTATGGCAAGCTATCAAAGTGTGAATTCTTCCTTGATAAGGTTGAATTCCTCGGGCATGTTATTACAAGAGATAGAATCTCAGTGGATCCAAAGAAGATTTTAGTAGTTGAATCGTGGTCTACCCCAAGTTCAGTAGCAGAGATCAAGAGTTTCCTTGGATTGTAGGGCTACTATCAGAGGTTTGTTCAGGACTTTTTCTGACTTGCAGAGCCGATGACTAGACTAACCAGGAAGGACGTAGAATTCGTCTGGACTCAGGATTGTCAGTCAATATTTACGGAGCTGAAGAGGAGGTTGACTACGGCTCCAATCTTGACATTGCCATAAGGAGCAGGAGGATTTTTCATTTTTAGTCATGCATCCGGAAAGGGTTTAGGTTGTGTATTACAGCAGTACGGAAAGGTGATTGCCTATGCTTTCAGGTAATTATGCCAGCATAAGAAGAACTACCCTGCCCATGACTTGGAGTTGGCAGCAGTTATCTTTGCTCTCAAATTATGGAAACACTACTTGTATGGAGAGAGAGTAGAGATCTTCACAGACCATAAGAGCTTGAAGTATGTGTTTACCTAAAAAGAGATCAACATGAGGCATCGACGATGGTTGGAGCTGATGAAAGACTTTGACATTTACTTACAGTACTATCTAGGGAAGGCCAACGTAGTCGCGGATGCCTTGAGCAGGTATCCCGTGGCTATGTGCTTGACGAGAGATGGACATTTATTGGCCGATCTTGACAGTTTGGACATTGAGGTACTAGTTTTGGAGTCGTAGCATAGATATGGGAAATTTGGGTACAGTCAGAGCTGATGGGACCGGGTGAGAGCTGAATAGTATGAGGACGAGTATCTGAGGAGTATCAGACCACAGGTTCAAATGGAGCTAGCAGAGGACTTCATCGTCGTAGTTGATGGATCATTGCGGCACGGTACAAGATTGTGTGTACCAAGAGGAGCATTACGCGAGAAGATTCTGTAGGAGGTGGATCGTTCTCAGTACTCTATGCATCTAGGTGCCAACATGATATATAGAGACATGAGGGAGCATGTATGGTGGTATGGTATAAAGCGGAAGGTAGCTAGCTTCGTATCTAGATTCTTAGTTTTCCAGCACATAAAGGCGACGAGACAGAGGCCAGGTGGATTGCTTCAGCCTTTACCTATTTCGGAGTAGAAATGGGAGCATGTGACCATGGATTTTGTATCGGGAATTCCGCGTTCTCCAGGAGGTAAAGATGCGATTTGGGTCATCGTGGATAGGTTGACCAAATCAACCTACTTTCTTCCATTTAAAGTGGGAACATCTACGAAAAAGCTTACGGAGATGTATGTGCGCAAGATTATCAAATTGTATGGTATTCCAGTGAGCATAGTCTCGGATCGGGATAGTCGCTTCATATCCTACTTCTAGAGGAGTTTGTAGGCTAGCTTGGGCACTCATCTCAAGTTCAGTACCGCTTATCACCCTCAGACTGACGGACAATAGGAGAGTACTATTCAGACTCTCGATGACATGCTATGCACCTGTGTTTTGGATCTTAAAGGTTCTTAAGAGGATCACCTTCACTTGGTAGAGTTTTCATACAACAACAGCTACCAAGCAAGTATTGAGATGTCACCATTCGAGATATTGTATGGACGGAGATGCCGTACTCCGTTATCCTCGGATAATGTTAGTGAGAGAGCTTTATTGGGACCAGAGATGGTAGTGGGTGCAGCCGAGAAGGTAAAGCTTATCAGGGAAAGACTTCGAGTGGCGCAGGACAGGCAACGGCATTGGACCGATAGGCACCGGAGACTTTTGGAGTTTGAGGTATAGATTTTTGCTTTGTATTGCTTGTGATTGATTGTTTGTTTTGTTAGAGTGCTAAGGTTGTGTTTTGTGCTAGGTTGGCAGTCTGGTTTTCTTGAGAATTTTTCCGACACGTGGCATAATTTATTTCAGTAGAGGCAGAAAGCTTAGTCCACGATTCATCGGACCTTTCAGTGTTCTTGAGAGGGTCGGTGCAGTTGCATACAGACTAGACTTACCACCTGCATTGGAGGGAGTACACAACGTGTTTCACGTATTGTAGCTGAGATGATACGTGGCAGTTCCTAGTCATGTATTGGATCACTCAAAGATAGAGGTGGGCCCTACTCTTAGCTATCCAGAGCAGCCAGTGGAGATTCTGGATTGGAGAGAGAAGGTGTTGAAGAAACAGACCATTCCTTTGGTCCGCGTCACGTGGAGGTATCACTCGCCAGGAGAGAGTACCTGGGAGCGAGAGGCCGAGATGCGCGAGCGATATCCATATATGTTCGAGCTGTGAGGTATAATTCTTTCTTGCATTGTATTATTTGCTTTTGGTAATTAGTTTCTTCCTTAATTTTGAGGACAAAATTTTTCTAGGGTGGGTTGGATTGTCACCCTCACATTTTTTATTTGAGGATAGTTTGGTAATTGATATGGGTATTTTAAATTTTAGGATTGATTGTATTTAAATATTGTGCATGCATGATTAACTAATTATTGTATTATTTATTGATTGTTAGTTATAAATTTATTTTAGACTTGTCTATATATATATATACATAAACACACTTATCTATACTATACAAAACCTAGTGTCAAAGTCTCCAAACACAACTAAACTAGTTCCAACTTTCTCCCACGGGTAGCCTTAGGGTCTAGGAAGGTTCTAAACTACTAACTACACTATATAGGAGTAATTACAATGGGGGAAATCAGGATTTACCTCTTGGGAGTTGGAATCCCAAGCCAAATCTCCAAAAAGCTCCAAATCCACCACAACAAGCTTCCAAGCTCCAACACCAAATCTAAGCTCTACCCACCTAGGTTAGGGAAAAATATAGGGTTAGGGTTAACATTCATGGAGAATAGAAGAAGAAAGAGGAGAAATAGAGTACTTACTTGAATTTGGAGAAGGAAAGAAGAAGAAATGGAGAATGAAGAAGAAGAAGAAGTAGTGAAGAAGAAGAATGGGGGAGGCTATGCTACTAGTCGGGTCTGGGAATAGGTTAGGGGGGGCGGCCACACACATAAAAGGGTTTACAATAATCTCCAAAAGACCAAAATTCCCTCCCATCACTTGGGTTTTGGGTTTGGGGTTCCAAAAGTACTCAAACTAACTCCCAATCTCTCCAACTAACCCACTAAAAATATAATAAATATTCTAAACCAAAAAATAGGTCTCACAAAGGTGTGGGTTGGGTCGGACATAGGTCCACTAGGGTCTGACACGGGTCTTGACTAGCCAAAACCCTAAAACAATCAAATAAAAATAATACAATCACTAATTAAATATAAATATAATTAATTATAAATAATACACAATTTAACCAAATTAAAACAAAATACCCAGCTCTGGGAATGGGGTAGTGACAAGCTTATCCTCCTTAGAAAATTTTATCCTCGAAATTTAAAGTCAATCGTACTCCCTCTAGGTCAAACCCCCAACAATCACAGTCAAGAAATTCTACCTAAATAACATACAAGATCATCTTCCTATTGGTCGTGTTATCACAGTCTCAATCAGGGTCACTACACTATATATTAGAGCATAATAGAAAAGTCTAACAGGTACTAATGAAGTACACCACAAGGAATGGAAAGGACAGAAAGAAGAACAAAGAGACAGACCTGCTAACCCGACACCCGTAGCATCGGCCTCCTTGACCGTCAACGCATAAGCCCTGCCCTGCTGGGGTATATCCCTCTGCTGGTGCGGGGCATGATGTTGTGCCATAGGTGGCCTAGCTCCAACTCTTTAATCCTGTGCTCCACCTAATGGAGGTACAGTGGGGCAATCTCGCATCTGGTGAGCAGCGGATCCACAGAACAAACACACCTTCAGCCTCCTCCTACAAATATCCCAAGTGTGTCATGCCTTCCTGCAGTAGGCACAAGTGGGCACCCTCTAATCCTGACCCTGCTGCGCTGCCTTCTGCACATAGGGAGGCTTAGCCGGTCCCGCACTGCCACTCGCACTGCCTGAATCATCCCTGCCTCTCTTGGACTTGAGCTCCAAGTCATCCTCTGCTCTCTGAGCATCTCCTACTATCTGCTCGAAAGTTGCCTCGCGGTCGCTCCTAGTCAAAGACTTGACCGCCATAACCAAGCCCTTGCGAAACTTCCTCACCTTTGCTGCCCTCACTCAAGCCCTCCACGAATTAGCCCAGACGGCAGAACTCTGCTTCGTACTCGTCCACCATCATGCTCCCTTGGACGAGTGCCTCGAACTGGCTCTCCAAAGTACTGAGCGCCACATCTGGGAAAAACTTCTCCTTAAAAGCCTCTTAAAAGCCTCCCAAGTAAGCCCTGGTGCCGCGATCCTCGTATCTGTAGGATACGTTATCAAAGCGAGGTCAAACATCTGACTGTCCACTGCCTCTATCTGCATGATGTCTGGAATCTGTGCCAGCCTGAAGATCCCCTCAATCTGCTCTATCCAGTCCTCTGCGTATATGATCCCTTCTGTACCCCGGAACTCCTTGGGCCGCATCCTCTGAAAGTCAATGATACTACCCAGCCTCGGATGCTATGCCTGATCTGCCTGTGACTGAATCTGTGCCACTCTGTCCACTGCCGTCATGGCCACCTGGTGGGCGTTCTCAATACCCAGCCTCATCACATCCACCTGACGGTGCTGCGCGTCCATTATCTCCTTGAAGAATGCAAACAACTACGCGGCATCTACTGGTACAGGAAGTGGTGGAGGAACCACCGGAACGACTGGGGTAGTCCTCGGATCGACAAGTGGAGGAGGATCCCCGAGAGAAACAGATGCTCCCTCAACCACAGGAGTGGTGAGTAGAGCGATAGCAGCTGCCTGAATACGAGCTGGACGAGAGGTAACAGACCTCTCGGTAGCAACTGCTGGAACGGTATGATGATATCGTGTCTTCGGAGGCATCCTGAACACAGATCAAAAGAAGTCAATACGGCGCAAGATACGATATCATCAAAGAAGGACAGTATTATTTCAAAAGAAAGCAATTTCAGAATAATTAGAATGGAATTGTTCCTAGTCGTGATTGAGTACACACTCATCCTAGATCCTAGATCCTAGAGCAGGCTCGTAACAGTACAACTAAATCGTTGTACCACCATGACATCGTACTAATTATGAATCGAGACCTGCATAGGCCGCCACCAAAAACGTGTCATGACCCGCACCCAAAAAATTGGGCATGAGTCGTGGGTACGTCCAGCCTACGCCACAGCATCGGTGGTAGAATGCTGTCTAGGTCTACTAACAATCTCACACAATCAATATATAAACCTGTCAAGATCTCAACTCCAAACGGAGGAGCAATATCATAACGATAATCACAATATACTCAATCACGAATCTAAGCACGATAAGATAACACAGAAGACTAATAACTACAAAGTCTAAACAACTGCTACTAAAGACCACCACAATAATAATAATAATAATAATAATAATAATAATAATAATAATAATACATCATCCAAAATCATATACAATACAAGGTCTCAATCCAAAACCGGAGACAAATCCGGTGCTAAAAGCTAATAAAAATAGCAACAAGGTCCTAGTGATCCCTGCTACCAACCCGGAAATCACTCCTAAACTAGAGGGTCCCTATTTGCACCATCGACAGGCTCAGGTCCATAAAACGTCGGACACCAATCCTCCGGATACTCTGGAAAAAATATGTCCAGTCAGGACTGGAGCAAGTACACCTCTAACAGCAGTTCCAATTAAATGATAAAACTATAAAACAGTTATAGCAAGTAGCAAGGAGAATGAAATATAGTATAAACAAGAATATATATATGTCAGTGGTGCATAAAGATAAAGATGCATGAATATCAGAAGCAAGATAGTAATAATTGCAAGATACAAGAAATCTAAACTAAGATCAAGTTTGTGCACAAGAATGTGTAGTGAGTCCAGCATGAAATACATGTAAAGAGTCAAGTCCAGAAACTATAAGTGAGACCAACAAGAAATGCAAGAGAGTCCAGACTATAAAGAATAAACTCGTATCTTTGAAATACCTATTTCGACATATAAACGGCTAGGAAAAAGTACGGCTTACCGCGCACTGGGTACGCGGCTGCTATCATTCCAGATTAGACCAGAGGGGGTAATTCCTGATAATTTCAGATAGGAATATTTACATGTCTACTCGAGTATTTCCCCGCCTCGACTAGTACAAGTGAATCCAAGACCCGACACGTAAATCAAGTATGAGTCCAACCTGAAACATGAGTGATGCTTGTAGTGATGCCTGTAGGTGATGCCAGTAGTGATTCCAGAATAGAGGCCAGAAACATGAAAAATACGTGTCGCAAGTAAATAAATCCATAATACCAGTTCGTGTCCCGTATTGTGCCAAAAAAATCAGATGATACTATACTAGAAGCTGAATCATAATAATCATCAGATAATGAAAACTATCAGAGAATGTACTCGCTGACGTCCTGAGCAACTAGCGATCCGAACTGGTGTCGCAATGACCTATTGCGAAAAGCAAGGTTAAATAGGTTTCTAATGAGTTAAACAAATATAAAATAACTAAAAATAGGCTTCTAGGGTTGTTCTAGGTCAAACGGATCAAACCGGTAAAATCTGGGTCAAAAAGTCAACTCTCGGTCCAAAAAGTCAACTTTGGGTCAAAACCAGGTCAACAGTTGACTTTGGCGGTCAATCGAGTCAACTACGATCAACTCTAGGTCAAACTAGGGTGCCCCTAAATTCTAGGCCAAAACTAAGTCATTAAGCTAATAAACCCTCAAACTCGCCTCCTTGAGATACCGGGATACCCTCGGTATCCGATACCTCACCCTACGCTATACGCCCCATCTATACCCGCTAAAACCTATGCTAGCACGCGTAAATATATACACATATACATAAAAATCTATCTCTTAACTCAAACCTAGGCAATTGCTCAAAAACTCCGCTCGAAACTCAATACTTTGGATATCTCAAGGTATTGAGATACCTTGGTATCTCAAGGTATTGAGATACCTCTCTAAACCCTCACTAACTACCCTTCTAACTAACTAACTATTCTTATAGATATACACCTAGCTATATGTATAGGCTAAAATATATATATACAACACACATATATGCATATATACCTAGATATCTATATATATACATCACACATACACACATACATATATACCCATATACACCTATACATATATATTTACCTAGCTATAACTATGCATATATCTAGCTATATGTACATATATCTATACATATAGATATATATCTATCTAACTACCTATCTATCTATATATCAATCTATATACCTATCTATCTATCTATCTATTTATGTATCTATCTATTAATCTATCTATCTTATCTATAAATCTATCTATCTATCTATCTATCTATCTATCTATCTATCTATCTATCTATCTATCTATCTAATCTATTTATCAATCTATATATCTATCTATCTATCCATCTATCAATCTATTTATCTATCTATCTAATCTATCTATCTATTAATCTATCTATCTATTAATCTATATACCTATCTATCAATCTCTCTATTATCTATTAATCCATCTATCTATTTATATATCTATAGATCTATCTATCTATAAATCTATCTATTTACCTATCTATCTATTAAATCTATCTATCTATCTATCTATCTAGATCACTCTCCCCCCTGGCTACCTGCGATGCTAGGCTACCCGAACGCTAATGCAAACGTTGTTGCTGCTGCTAGAGGCTGCTGCTGCTGCTGCTAGAGGCTGCTGCTGCTACTGCTGGCACGCTGGCAGCTGCTGCGCTGCCCCCCCTCGCTGTACTATCCAGCTCCACACACACACGAACACGCACACACATAAACACACACACACATATATATATATACACACATACTAATACATATATACTTACACACACACATATACACTTATGTATATAAATACACACACACACACACAAATATACATATACACGCACATATCTATATATATACATAAACACACTTATCTATATATATATATATATATATATATATATATACACACACAAACTCATATATATATATATATATATATATATATATATATATATATACATATACATATACATATACACACACACACACACTCATACATATATATATATATATATATATATATATATATATATATATATATATATATATATATATATATATATATATATATACACAAACACTCACTCATACTCACACACACACACTCACCTACACATACACCAACACCAACACCAACACACACTCTCACACAAACACTCACTAAAACAGACTCACATATATATATATAAATACATATATATATATACATATATATATATATATATATATATATATATATATATATATATATATATATATATATATATATATACACACACACACACTAGCACACTAACACAACACACAAACAACGCACACAACACTCCACCAACACGCGCCCAACGACCCCTACACGCACAAACACGTATATATATATAAAATATAATCCGAGAACTCTAACACACACTCCCCGAAGCTAACCCAATGCGCGCACAAGCTCAAAACTAAGAAACCAAGTCGAAATGGCCGTTCGGTCATTTCGACGAACACGTGGTGTGCGGTTCACAAAACCTCCTGAAACGCACACCAAACCTACTCGGAATCGGCCCAAAATTTACCCACGGGTTTTAAATGATGTCTAGATCCTATAAAAAATGCTAACTCACCGATTCTAGGTCTGTGGCAAAAATTCGCATGAACATAGAACCGGTGACAACGAAAACCCCTAAAACGCCCGAAACGTCCGTTTCTCTGCGATACGACTTCACGTGTCCGAACGGAGACACGTGCTAACCCTCAAGACACCTGACAACATCTACCTAGGCCTGTTTAACCTAGGGCATTATCCAAAATTGGGCCAATCTCGGATTTCATCCGAATTTGACACAAAACCTAGTGTCAAAGTCTCCAAACACAACCAAACTAGTTCTAACTTCCTCCCACGGGTAGCCTTAGGGTCTAGAAAGATTCTAAACCACTAACTACATTATATAAGAGTAATTACAAGGGAGAAAATTAGGGTTTACCTCTTGGGAGTTAGAATCTCAAGCCAAAGTCTCCAAAAAGCTTCAAATCCACCACAACAAGCTTCCAAGCTTCCAATCCAAGCTCCAACACCAAATCTAAGCTCTATCCACCTAGGTTAAGGAAAAATATAGGGTTAGGATTAACATTCATGGAGAATAGAAGAAGAACGAGGAGCAATAGAGTACTTACTTAAACTTGGGAGAAAGAAAGAAGAAGAAATGGAGAATGGAGAAGAAGAAGAAGAAGAAGAAGAAGAAGAAGTAGTGAAGAAGAAGAATGGGGGGGGCTGTGCTGCTGGTCGGGTCTGGGAATAGGTTAGGAGGGGCTGGCCACACACATAAAAGGGTTTACAATAATCTCCAAAAGACCAAAATGCCCTCCCCTCACTTAGGTTTTGGATTTGGGGTTCCAAAAGCACTCAAACTAACTCCCAATCTCTCCAACTAACCCACTAAAAATATAATAAATATTCTAAACCCAAAAATAGGTCTCACAAGGGTATGGGTTATGTCGAACATGGGTCCACTAGGGTCTGACATGGGTCCAGACTAGCCAAAACCCTAAAATAATCAAATAAAAATAATACAATCACTAATTAAATATAAATATAATTAATTATAAACAATACACAATTTAACCAAATAAAAAAAAATACCCAGCTCTGGAAATGGGGTAGTGACAAAAACATAACACATGCGTACGCTGTAATATGAATAACAATTCACAAGTGGTATAAACTATCTTAAGTCACAAGCATAATCCAAATCTCATCAACAAAAAATCATAGATAAATAAATAACCAATGACTATGTCACTAAATCTCTATGTGAAGTATCAAAAGATGATAGTCGGGTGGAAACAAATCCACTATCGAACTAGAATATAAAATAAATAATATAAGTACATTATTTAATAAACAATACGACTCGAAGAGAAGACCTTCTCAAAATATAAGTAGCAAGTCCGGATCTGCGCTCCTGCGAATACTCATGAATATCTACACCTGGAAAGGGACCAGGTCATCAGAGGGACATAACAAGATACATAGAAGCATGCCAATAAAGTACTGAAATAAACATCCAATGGGGTTGTCTAACCATCTATGTGAATACAGTTTGAGAACAACTTTCCAATAAGTGGACTATCTGGCCATAAATGGGATTGGCATGATTCTTTTGAAAAATCAGGGGCCTACAAAGCATGTCGTCTTTTGAACGCTAGAGGCCACCAGTAATATAGGGTTTATCACCGCCATGTATCTCCGGCGGAGCGTACGCGTTACAGAAATAAAAGTGCAAAGGAGCCCAAATGCCTTACTTGTTGTTCTCTCTACCCCATGCTCTAAGCAGGTCACATCCATGATACATTTTAGCTACTACGCTGAGACAGAGTGCAAGTATCGGAGTCGTAACTTTGGTTCATAGCAATTTATTAGTACAATAGGCCAACCCTACAACCAAACAAGGACAAGGATTGGACCACCGTACTATAATAGTCTATGTCCATGGACTACTAATAACTGCTAAGTCTTCTAACATGCAATTTCTATCAGCAGTTATCCCTAACGCACTTCCCATACGTACAGGAGGCCAACCTGTCACGAAAGTTCGTAATCTATATGAGACTTACACTCGTGTAACAACTATGTCATGGACAATGAAACCTAAGAATTCCTCATAATAATGGGGTGGTCTCATAAACTAGGTCAATGCATATACATAATAAAAACAGAATACAACGCCACCGTCGTTGCACCCAAGTTATTCTTGGACGCGCAGTTTATATAGCAATTAAAATATATGAACTAAATGACAGAAATAAAATACATGCATCATATGGAATATAACTCACAGTATAATGGCAAGGTATACTTGCCTGCTCTAAAAAAGAATAAAGTCCCAACTCAAGGCGTAGTTCGATCTACCCATCAAATAAATTAAACAAGTTAGGTTACAAAACTGGGTGAATAGGTTCCCCCATTATAATCTATTTTAATTCTGAATAAAATAACCTAAAATAGTATTTTTAATCTTATTACAATCTGATATTATTGTTAAACTCTAATTTTGGTCCAAAGAAAGTTAATTTTATGGATTTGTGATCCGTGGTACGCAAATCGAGGCAATCCGTTGACCAAAAACCAACTTAAATCCTAGATTTGTGTGTGAAATCCTATAGATTTCAATTCTATATGAACGCTAGAATCGACAGTTTCATAAAATCATAAGTCGGTAAAGAGTTATGACCACAAGGGTGCATAGATAACAATTTTCGGTGGTTTCCTATTTACGTCTACGTTGTACGAATTTTACAGTAGACTAAAATTGTATATTAAATTCTAGAAAAATAATTTTATGTATGTTCATCATGTTAGATTTTTAAAACTTTAAACGGCTTATATTTCCGAGTTTGGGATCTCCTGAAATCTCAAAAATACGAAAATGCGTCTGATTTTGGACAACTTGTACTTACGGACTGGAAAAATAATTTCTTAAATTATTAAAATAATTTATATATTTAGAAAACTAACCTTGATATGGTTCTAACAAAAAAAAACTGGAATGCATTTGGAGTCTGGAGCTAGGAGATATCATCTTTTTAAGTCGTCATAACTACTAAAAAATGAGTATGAATTTATGACAAATTTTGACTGTTTTTGGACGAAAAAGAGAGGAGTTTGGGGAAGAAAAATATAAAAGATGAGTTTATTCCATAAGTCTAATAGGAATTTTAATGGTGGAGAATACTTAATTGAATACGACTAGAATTAGCTAATTATGATAGGATTAGAATCAGTTTAAATAAGGATAGAATATGCATGAATTTGCTTTCCTAGTAGGCTCAAGATTTGAATTAATTTAAAGATAGAGTTTGATTTTATCTCAATAATTTATAATATTAAATAGAATTAAATATAATATAAATAATTTATATATAATCTTATTAATATCTATTAACACTAAATTACATCAACATAATATTAAGACTATATATATCCAAATAAATCCTAAATAATTTCAAAAATCTAAATTAATTTCTTAAATTTTTAAATAAATTACAAAAAAAATATAATTAAATATCTTAACCTAAAATAAATATTTTTTAGGAACAATATGCAAGTATGGTCTCATAGTAAATCATGAAAGTCCTAGAAATTTACGTTTCCTAGATTTTAAATACCCAAAAATTCTAAAAAAATCTTTAAAAATCTAAAATAGCCTAAAAATAATTCTAAATAAATATTTATATAAGTAAATATATCAAGAAATTTATTTTCTAATTAACTAAGAGAATACTCTAAAGAAATTCAACATCTATAATAAATATAATAATATAAAATACACACAAAATATCTATTTTGGGTGAGAGGGGGTTTACAATCTACCCAACTTAAAAGAATTTTATCCTCGAAATAAAAATAAGGTATGATTTTCTAAATCCTTCACATTCTTATGTAAGACAAGTCAACCACAATCTCTTCCAAAAATTTAAATAATAAAATATATTCAAATCCATCGTAATCACTTCAAAATTAAAATAACCACTATTTAAATTAAAATTTAACCTGTCGTAATCTCTTCTAGATTTTTAAATAATCAACATCCAATTCTAATTCAAATCTATATGACATCTTAAAGTTTTAAATAACCCATATCAAATTTTATATCACGATCTTCCACCATCATAATCTTCTCTAGATTTTAATCAAATCTTATTCCTATTTTCAACTTATGAATTTTTTACTCTTTAAATTTTAAATTTAATTTTCATCATCAATATTTCAAATGGGTGATCCAACAATCAAAATTTAACTTTTAATTCAAATCATAAAATTATAAAATTTTAAATCTAATTCACCAATTGTTTAAGTCTAGAATTCTGTATTTATCCTCAAAATTTAAATCAATGATTCAACCTTCAATATTCAAAATTTAAATTATGTGCACAAAGTATAAATATTTGGTTCACAATATCAAGATTTTAAAATTTTATTAAACCATCATCATCTCAATTATTCTTCTAAAAATTTCTAAAATTACAATGACTTAAATCTCTCAATCTAATCTTACTTGATCACAATCTAAAAATAAATTACCTCAAGTTGACAATGTAACTTCTATCCAACTTAAAATTTACCCATCTATCATATAAGGCTATACCTTTAAGAAAGAACTTTCTCAAATTATTTACTCGTGTTATTCAATCCTCAAAAATTTTAACACCAAATATCATATATGGTGTGCCCTTAATTACGAAAGATAGTCATAAGTAATGTGATTGGCCTATGGGGTATATCAAAGAATTCAAAAAGAGAGTTGTCAAGGCAGTTGTGGATTAAAATCTTATTTTGGTAAATTTTTATTTGCATGTTCATATCAGAACAGTTATGTACCTGACATGATATGCTCGAACATGTCTAGAGGGCAAGTATATTCGTCTACTAATCAACTATATATCAAACTAAGTAAAGTAGTCATGCAAAGAGCAAACTAAGCGCACTAAGGTTAGGTAGACCATAATACACTGATTTTGATTTAGACAATGTATTAGTGTGGGCCCCCAATTATATATATGTCATAAACAAGCTCGATAAAAGAATAAGCTTGCAAAACTAGGCTATAATAGCAGCATAGGTCGAGGTAGTTCAGAAAATATAAGTACGCTGGATTATGATGAAAGAAAGTTCAAAATAATTCAAGTTCATCAAGAAGATAAGACTCGTCCGATGTTGTGCCTCTACAATTGTCATACTAACTTTTTATCTAAGTCTCTATTCGACCAAATGGGGGTATGGGCCTCTGAGTTCTATAGTCTGGATAAACACTATCATCTTATGCTAGCATATAGTTGGTGTCATTCAATTACACTTAATTAATGGGTCAAAAAGGGCTATGTGATACTAGGTTGTGAGACATACTACCCAACTTAAAAGAATAAACTAATACTGTAACTACCTTAAGGAGAATCTACAAAATAACCTTATCTTTGTAAATAAGTAGAAACTCTCGTTAGGGTATTCGAGAAAAATATCTTTGTACTTATTAGGGTATCATATTGCATTATAAAACTCTATAGGTAATGGTCATCTTAGGTCTTAATCATGGTGCTTATAGAACAAAGTGTTAACTTTAAGAATGAAAAAGTTACTGGCCCTTAAGTAAAATATGACATAACTTGTATTGAGATATGGGTACAAATTACTTGATTTAAAACTAAAGGATAATCATCAAATCATAATTTTAAATGAGCAACTCAAACTTATTAAGTTCTAACTACCAAGCACATAATTTTAAAATTCAAGATTAACAACTATAATTCTAGCAAACCATATATCCTAACATAAAAGAAAATTACTTGGCCTACAATCAGAAGGGTTAGGTGACACGAATTAAAAGATGAAGGAAAATTTGTAGTCGTCGCACAAATAGCGAGCATTAAGGTTTCTAAGGAATAAGATATAAAATTAAATAGATAGACTCTTGATAATATCATGGTTTCCTAAGGAAAGGTGCTATGCTAATCTCTGTGTTCGAGATATGATAAAGAAAAATATTCTATTCATTCTCTTGGCTTTCTAAGGTACTGTTATGCTAATATCAAGACAAGAATCTAAATTTATAGTTCTTTAATATTATCTTACTATGAAAGTTAGGTCTAGTCCTAATATTAAAGCTTGGATTTCTATTGGTTCCTCAATACTAGGGTCAAACAATATGGTCAAATTTCTAACTAACTCTAGTAGTGTCTATACTACTCTCAAATCCTTCGTAAATATATCAAGGGATAGTGATCAATTAATCTACAGGTGAGGGATACTAGGGTTCATTAGGTATTATAAACTTAGTGATGTGTCAATATTCTAGTTGTATTCTTAGTAGGAATATTACCCTAATTATTATCCTAATTACAAGTATTTCTATATTCTAGCAGAAGGCTATACTCTATGAACTATTAGGGAAGTACATGAATCAAGCAGGATACAATTATTTAAATAGAATAGACTGGAAGGCAGATGAGTCATAGTCAAATGTGGATGAGATCCTATACTCTAATCCTATTAGCAGGTTTGCTCGGTACAGTAACGTAACCGAGATAAAATTACTCTCGACCTGCATGGGCCACCACTAAAAATATGTCACGCCCAGTCCCAAAATACGTAGGACTAGGAACACGTAAGCATGCCAACCGCATGTATATGGCAACTCCAATATATGGAAACCATAACACTTGCGTACGCTGTAATATGAATAATAATTCACGAGTAGTATAAACTATCTCAAGTCACAGACATAATCTAAATCTCATCTACAGAAAATCATAGATAATTAAATAACCAATGACTATGTCACTAAATCTCAATGTGAAGTATCAAAAGATGATAGTCGGGTGGAAACAAATCTATTACCTAACTAGAATATAAAATAAACAATATAAGTACATCATCTAATAAACAATGCGACTAAAAGAGAAGACCTCCTCGAAAGAAAAGTAGCAAGTCCGGATCTGCGCTCCTGAGAATACTCATGAACATCTACACCTGGAAAGGGACCAGGTTCTCATAGGGATATAACAAGATACATAGAAGCATGTCAATAAAGTACTAAAATAAACATCCAATGGGGTCGCCTAACCATTTATGTGAATACAGTTTGAGAATAACTTTCCAACAAGTGGGCTATCTAGCCATAAATAGGATTGGCATGATTCTCTCGGAGAATCAGGGGCCTACAAAGTATGTTATCTTTTGAACGCCAGAGGCCGCAAGTAATATAGGGATCATCACCGCCACGTATCTCCGGCGGAGCATACGGGTTATAGAAAGGAAAGTGCAAAGGAGCCCAAATGCCTTACTTGTTGTTCTTCCCACCCCATGCTTTAAGCATGTCACATCTATGGCACATTTTAGCTACTACTCTAAGTATGTCACATCCATGACATATTTTAGCTACTACGCCGAGACGAAGTGCAAGTATCAGCGTCGTAACTTTGGTTCATAGCCTATCGTTAGTACAATAGCCCAATCCTACAACCAAATAAGGACAAGGATTGGACCACCATACTACAATATTCTATGTCCATGGACTACTAATAACTACTAAGTCTTCTAACATGCAATTTCTATCAGTAGTTATCCCTAACGCATGTCCCATATGTACAGGAGGCCAACCTGTCACGCAAGTCCGTGATCTATATGAGACTCACACTCGTGTAACAATTGTGTCACGACAAATGAAACCTAATAATGCCTCATGATAACAGGGTCACTTCATAAAATAGGTCAATGCATATACATAATAAAAATAGAATACGACGCCACCGTCGTTGTAACCAAGTTATTCTTGGACGCATAGTTTATATAACATTTAAAATATATGAACTAAATGACAGAAATAAAATACATGCATCATATGAAATATAAATCATAGTACAATGGCAATGTATACTTGTCTGCTCTGAAAAAGAATGAAGTCCCAACTCAAGGCATCGTCCGATCTACCCTTCACATAAATTAAATAAGTTAGGTTACAAAAGTTGGTGAATATGTTCCTCTATTATAATATATTTTAATTTTAAATAAAATAATCTAAAATATTATTTTAATCTTATTATAATATGATTTTATTGTTAAACTCTAATTTTGGTCTAAAGAAAGTTAACTTTACAAATTTGTGATCCATGGCACACAAATCGAGGCGATCCGTTGACCAAAAGTCAACCAACTCAAATCATGGATTTGTGTATGGAATCCTATAGATTTCAATGCTACATGAATGCTAGAATCGACAGTTTCATAAAATCACAAGTCGATAAAGAGTTATGGCCACAAGGGCGCACAGATGACAGTTTTTGGTGGTTTCCTATTTATGTCTATGTTGTACGAATTTTACAGTAGACTAAACTTACATATTAAATTCTGGAAAAATAATTTTATGTAAGTTCATCATGTTAGATTTTTGAAATTTAAACAGCTCATAATTCCGTGTTCGGGATCTCCCGAAATCTCAAAAATACGAAAACACGTCTGATTTTGGACAACTGACACTTTCAAAATATTCTAGAAAAATAATTTCTTAAATTATTAAAATAATTTATATAATAATAAAACTAACCTTTATATGGTTCTAACAAAAAAAACTAGAACGCGTTTGGAGTCGAGAGCTAGGAGATATCGTCTTTTTAAGTCGTCATAACTACTATAAAATGAGGCTGAATTTATGACGAATTTTGACTGTTTTTTGACGAAAAAGAGAAGAGTTTGGGAAAGAAAAATATAAAATATGAGTTTATTCTATAAGTCTAATAGGTATTTATAATGGTAGAGATTACTTAATTGAATACGACTAGGATTGGCTAATTTGGATAGGATTAGAATCAGTTTAAATAAGGATAGGATATGCATGAAGTTGCTTTCCTAGTAGGTTCAGGATTTAAATTAATTTAAAAATAGAGTTTGAGTTTATCTCAATAATTTATAATCTTAAATAGAATTAAAGATAATACAAATAATCTATATATAATCTTATTAATATCTATTAACACTAAATTACATCTACCTAATATTAAGACTATATATATCCAAATAAATCATAAATAATTTCAAAAATCTAAATAAATTTCTTAAAATTCTAAATAAATTTTAGAAAAATATAATTAAATATTTTAACCTAAAATAAATATTTTGTAGGAACAATATGCAAGTATGGCCTCATAGTAAATCATGGAAGTCCTAGAAATTTACGTTTCCTAGATTTTAATTACCCAAAAATTCAAAAAAAATCTCTAAAAATCTAAAATAGCCTATAAATAATTCTAAATAAATATTTATATTGGTAAATATATTAAAAAAATTATTTTCTAATTAACTAAGAAAATACACTAAAGAAATTTAACATCTATAATAAATATAATAATATAAAATACACACAAAATACCTATTTTGGGTGAGGGGGTTTACAGTGCATTATCTTTCTTAGTTTCTTTTGTGATTGAGATTAGTTATTCTTGTGAGATACCATATTGCTCCTCCGTTTGGAGTTGAGATGATTGACAGGTACCATATTTTATTGTTGAGATGTTAGATAGTTAAAAAATGATCCAGACAGCGTTCTACCACCAATTCTGTGGCGTAGGCTGAGCGTAACCAGTACTCGTGCCCGAATATCCGGGTGCAGGTCGTGACATCAACCCATATCCATACTGAACTGAAGGGAGAAGGTGCTCAAGAATTGGACTATTTCTTTTGTTCGGGTTTCTTGGGGCCATCACTTTTTAGGGGAATCGACATAGGAGCGCGAGGATGATATTCGATCCCGGTACCCGCACCTATTTAATTCAGAAGGTGTATTCTTTCTTACGCCTTTATATCTCGGATTCTGTGATTAGGTAATCACATGTATGTTGTGATGATATTGCTTACCTGTGTAGTTTCTAGTAGATTTGTATCATGCTTGTCCTTACTTCTCTAGCTATTGCTTGGATTCGAATTCCGAGGAACATATTTTTATTTTAACATTGTTGCATGAGCATGGAGACTAGACCCATTCATTGGTTTAACCTTGCTCATTGTTTATTTTGTTGGGTGGTTCAAGTCATGAGAACCCTTGGTTCAACCTCTATATATATATATATATATATATATAGAGAGAGAGAGAGGGAGAGAGGTATTATATATATATATATATATGCAATTATATAATTAATACATACATTTTATAATTACTAATACATGTAATTACTAAATATGAATATACATACACCCAAACATATATACTAATATATATATATATATATATATATATATATATATATATATATATATATAATATATATATATATATATATATATATATATATATATATATATATATATAACTACACATGCATGTATATGCATATATAACTATAGAATAATATGTATAGATGTATTATATAAGTATATACATATAATATAACAACTTATATATATATATATATATATATATATATATATATATATATATATATATATATATATATATATATATATATATATATATATACAATACATAACCACAACATATATATACTATAATATATATACATACACTACACTATTAAATAATTCTTACATATGTAGAATAATAGCTACATACAATATACATAAATAGATCTACACACAAAGAAACAAATATATATATATATTCACCACCATACACATATACACACAACAACCACATATGTATATACAATAACAAGTAGATCTTACATATGTAAAATAATAACTACATAAATATACAACACCTATATATATATATATATATATATATATATATATATATATATATATATATATATATATAATAGATATATAGATCTATGATATTTAATACATAAATATATGTAACAATAATATATATAACAATATATATGTACATAAATATAATTATACTTCACCATGAATAAGAACACAAAAGAAATAGTTCTACCATTAAATTGCACATCTCATGGAACGTATCACTCTGTATCCCACTAGATCTAGGATACACTTGCGACACGAGTCCACCACGCATCCAAACGTACCCCGAAGGACACGAACAAGTTATATATATTATTTATGAACAATACGAAGAGTTAAATATAAATCTATGTATCCGTCTCAAAATGTGACATGTACAAAGTCTCGTGTCGGAGGAAAAACCCCCAAATCAACACTTATCACCAAATTAATAGGATATGACCTACACGTACCCAATTGTGGATACGATACTAGCCCTAAACACACAAGCACATGCCAAATCGATCTATAGGACCAATTGACACACACAACAAATGTTAATATCAAAATTCCTCCAAAATTGACACAAAAAGTACCATAACTTTCTCAATAGGTCTCCTGTAAACACAAAACTAAATCCTATGGGTAGCCTATGCATATGGGTTTATTTCTCAGGGTGAAATCTCATATTTAGAACCTAATTTAAAGGAAAAAACTAAATTGTACCTATTGGGAGATGGATTTTCAATGTAACCTCCAAATATGATAAAATTGGCCTTCAACTTGTAGATCCTTCCTCCTCTTTGTAGATCCTTGCTTCCTCCATCTAGATCCTTGCTTGACTAGTCTCCAATGGTAATTTGGAAAGGAATTAGGATGAAACTTGATAGAAAAATGAAGTGGAAATGAAAGAATTTGGTTGAGGAAAATTCTAGATCTAGTTTTGAAATAAAAAGCGGAGAGAGAATAATTTTTCCCCTCTCTATATAGGCTGGCCCCCTTTTTCCTTCCTCAAGCTACTATGAATTATCCAATATACCCCTTGGGACCTCTCATTAAGAAATAATTAAGGAGAGGAGCTTCTAGTCTAATGGTTTAATCAATTTTAATCCATCTCCTAATCAATGGTCTTTCTAAATGGGCTCCAATCTAACAATTAATACATGTTGGTCCATGAGTCTAAACTAAACTAGTTAGGTCCACTAACACAAGTCCAAAATAAATAACTAATATCTAACAATAATTAATAATATAACAAATAATTATTTACCATGCACAATATTTAATTAAATATAAAAATTACTAAAATACCCTTTACTAGAAAATATGGTAGTGACAGCATTCATGTCATATCCAGAGTAAATTCTCTTCGGGTATTGATGACTAGGCCAAGCACACTCAATTCCCGTTTAGCCATATGGGCAAGGTTGCTATCACCTTATGACATGGTATATTTGTCGCAAAAAGCAGTAAAGGGTCAAGCGCTAGCTGACTTCCTAGCAGCTCATCCTGTACCAAAAACTTTTAAACTGTACGATGACCTCCCATATAATGTCTTAGAGTTTAATATGGATATGGAAGATGACACATGGCAACTATTCTTTGATGGCGCATCAAGAATAGGATCCAAAGGCAATATAGTAGCTAGAGTTTGCATAGTTCTAGTATCCCCTGACAAACTACTCATTCATTGAGCATATTCTCTCAGTAAATCATGTTCCAATAATGTGGTAAAGTACAATGCTCTACTCATTAGTCTCCAATTAGCTAAAGAATTGAACATAGAATATCTTGAAGTCTACGGAGATTCTAAGCTGATAGTCAATCAGATCAGGGGAGAATACGAGATTCGTCATGAAGAACTCATACCTTATTATCAAGCAGCAATCAAACTGGCTTTTACTTTCAAAGGACTTTTCATCGAACACGTGCCTCGATTATAGAATATGGAAGCAGATGCTTTGGCCAGCCTAGCAGCATCATTGGCTATTCCCTTTAAGAGATGACACTTAATTATGCTAATAGGACAAGAATTATTCTATAAAATAAATAACTTGCACGTTGAACAGAGTTACATCATAAAGTCAACCTCCATGGATAAAGATTGGAGAGACCCTTTTATAGACTTCGCTGCTTCTGGGATTCTTCCAAAAAATCCGAAAGAAGCCACTTTCATTAAAAGACGTTCACTCCGATTCTATTATGACGTCTTATCCAAAATTTTATATCTTTGTTCTTATGAGGGATTGCAGCTATATTATCTTAAGGCCCGTACGCACAAGGCCTAGGCATAATGATATACTTTAAAAACATATCTAATAGAGTACGCAAATGAGATATCACATATTAGAATATAGAAAAGTTCTCTTTATTTATAATGAAACTCTTGTTACAGACTCTTGATTCAAAATTAATAAGGATTCCCTACGGGCTTAGAACATGGACGCAAAATAAGATAGCTAATCCATACATTACATCCCTTATTAATATTTTAAAAGAGCAAACCACCTTGGTTGCGTGTTAGCACCATCGCCTAGGAGCTTCAAAAGGGTATGTGCGAGCTCCTTGAGATTATGTACTTGCGCTCCGAAAGTCACAACCACGAACGTGCCAGATCAGTGAAAGTTTGGGGGAAGCTTCAGCTCCTAGCCGCGTCGCCTTGGCTCGGGGAACCTGCTGTAACGAGGTTCAGTACTTCAAAAAGTACAGGTGAGGGCGATCTAACCCAACATACCAAATTGACATTATATTCATGTGAACATGCAACATTATTATTATGTTATCTTTCTATCTTGTCTTAGTTTAATTTTTATACATGCGATAGAATGAAATGAAATAAAAAAATATGCCACCGTTCGGTGACTTTTATCTACACCATCTGAGCCACTTGTATACAACTTACCATGACCTTTTCTTCCACAAAGACATAGTTAGTTTGCACAGTTTAAATATACATAGTGTATCACTTGGTAGGACGAGGGATGGATCGGTTGCCATTCTGCTTCGGGTAGCTAGCCCTTGGCGGACGCACGGACCCATCCAATGCTAGGACTACACTAGCAAATATTCTACCCAGGCCAAAGCGGTCTTAGTGCCCCGACGACCGTTCGTAAAACTATATCTCTTATGCACAAGTTGTCCTTTACCATGCATCATCTACAATCTAAGTTATCAAATAGAGCTCTTCAAGGCAATGTAAGTAAATGAACTTCATGCATATTCCATAATATAAGCTACCTTCCTCAATGATCACTTTACAATTTGTACTACTCATTGAACAGTTATAGATAAATAAGTTTTTAGCTACAACTGAAACATAATTAACTATATGTATAGAAGACAAGAACACAACAATGTGTTCGTATAGTAAATTTATGTGACCAACATTAATTGTTTCAAGTATACTTCTTCCTTTTATCTTGACTCAATATTATTATTATTATGGTATCGTCGATCGAAACGCATAAACAAGTCAGGTTATAAAATATGAAGACTTAGAAGAAGGGCACTAATCGGAAGTAAAACCACTCACAAGTTGGTGAATCGGGGAAAAAAATGGAGAGATCTTCAAGACTCCGCTTGTGCGTCGTCTACACGACCACCAATACGCACCAACAGATGATCATTATCTCCTGCCTTGGTCTCCAAGGGTTCAATATGAAATATGAAATTTAAAAAATAAAGACAAGAAAATTGATCAAAACAGTTCAAGAAAACGCAAGTCATAAAACTAACAAGAAAGCAACCAAGTGACATCAAAAATGGGCAAAAAACCTACACAATGGAAAGGCCCCACTCGACTCTGCCCTCGAGTCCTTCCTTAAGGTACTATCCGTTGAATGTGGGACCTGATTTCGAAGAAACCAATCCATAACGAGGAAAGGATCTTGATTCAATCAGTCCTGATTGAACGATACCAAGTATTTCTTAGTCGCGCTCCCCGAATAGGAAAAATGGGGTACTACAATACCAAACACGTATTTTAAGAGCTTTTAGTCTATAGGTCAAGGAAAGAATATTCCAGGTCGATGAATTGGTCCTTCTAGTAAGGAGACCTATGATCAAAACCCCATAAGAGCAAAGGCAACTTCCAAGCTAAATAGGAAGGTCCTTATGTGGTGGAGACAGTATTCTTCAACGGAGCCTACAGGCTGGCTAAGCCTAATTGAGATTTGATAATGATGCCTATCAACGACAAATTTCTCAAGAAGTATTATGTCTAAGCAAGACATATTCTTCTCCATCTCCAGTAGATTAAAATAAGATGTACAACAAATATTTTTTTTTAATCCCCAACAACTCGTAGCCTACTCGGCCTCTCGAACTATTACCTATATTTATTTTTTAATAAGACTTAGGTAATAGGTCCTCAAAGTTTTCTAGCGGGACAATACTCAGATCCAACGGAACACACTCGTTAAGATCATCTAAACGATTCTATCCAACAAAAATATTTTATTCCTAAAGACTAATTATTTTAAGGATATCCTAATCCTGATTCCCAGTTGGGTTGGGAATAATCTCACATGTTTATTCACCATTCAATACGTGTAATATGATTCATGTCCATATTACCTCTGAAACACGTTCCATTTATTATCTCATAAAGAGAAGAAAATAGTCTATATTTGAACTACTCTTTCTTCTTTTTCCCGGTGGAGTAAATTAGTGAGCTATCACGTCCATATCACCTCGGATAGTATTGCATCATGTAAAATTTGTCATTTGTACTTAGTATGAGCATGCCATAGGTGACAAATCTACCAAATCTCCCACAAAATTATATATTTCCATGTCCATAATACCTCTGAGAAGATATACTCGGTGGGATCATGTTTGAAAATAAATCACATCCACAATACCTCTGATTTTGTTTTCAATCTAACCTAATATTTGTATCTAATAGCTGATACGCAGTAGATAAATGGGTCCATAATAGACAATTATTCTTTAAAAATTTTATTTCATTTTTATTGAAAAACTTACAAGGAAAAGCATAAGATAGGTTTTACTCAGGTGAAGTAGAAAGATCAAGAATGAACTGTGTTAGTCGAGCTAGTTGCTGGTCTTTATTCAATGTCGCTCTCTTATGTGCTTCAAGCATTCTAGTGTCATATGTAGCAAAAGGAGCCATAGAAGCATATAACTCTATCATCTTGTTTCGAGCATGGTCAAGCTCATTCTTGTTATGCTCAAGCTCCAAAAGTTGTTCTCTTGCTAAGTCACAATGTACCAGCTCTTCCCGACGTCGGTCCACAGTCACCTTTAACTCCTCTCTCGCTTACTTAAGTTGGGCTTTAAGTTCTTGAATCTGAGCGTTGAGTTGTATCGCCTTGTCATAATGTTCATCATGGGCAGAACAATGAAGAGACAAAGAAGAAGTCACTACTTCTACAAAAGTATTTATTCGGACAGTCTTCTCAACATGGATCTCTATATACTACTAGAAAGTGAACTGACACTCCATGAACTCAACAATAATTGACTCATATTCAGTCTAAATTAGAGCTGAGATATCACTATTGTTAAGTTGCAGATATTATTTAATAGGCTTCTTAAGGCTTATCAAGATTTGCTCAAGAGCAGCAACCCAATCTTTATCCTGGAAATTTCTGATGAGATGAATCATGGGAAAGCTAGCATCTTTCATATTCTCAAAGGATAAACCTTTCTCAACCACTAGGTTTATTAACTCCTTTAGTGTAGTATAGAAAGTAAATGTATAAGCTTCTACTAAAGCATTAAAGTGAGTGTTCGAACTTAGATTCATGACAATTTCAGTTAATCCTCGATCGTAATGTACGAAGAGAGTTATCGTAACAGTTGTAGCCTCGACACTGAAGATAAAAGAGAAAGAACCCACTGCTCGTTCTCTCGGGCTAGTAGTGGAATCTATTTTAGTAGTACTGGTAATTTCTACCCCAACAGAAGTTGAAGCTACTCGTGGAATTTACTCGTGATATCAGTAACATAAGTTGTTTCTGCCCGTGAAATGACCATCTCTTCGGCTCTCTCCGGAGAAACTCCTACCATAATTTTATCATCTAAAAAAAAATTCAACAAACAATATGATCATTAAATAATATATTATAATTAAGATATATGCACGTCTAGCTAAGGAAAGAAATGACACATTGGCATGTGCTAGTTGTTGTTATCACCACATAAATTCGTGATAATAAAGCAGCAAATGCAAGAATTTGTGGTATAGAAAGAATAAAGAGACACGTACCAGTACCAGGTGGTATATACTCATCTTAAGGAGTCTATCCCTCCAAAGAATTTCTCAGACCTGTCAACGAAGCCTCTATCTCAAACAAATCGACATGAATGAGCAAATCATCGCAGTCACTGATGGTCATGCTCGCTTCTGAAACTATAATTTTAGTATCAATCTGCTCCGTAGCATCTTTAAACCCAACTGTAACTATAGCAGATTGAGTCTGATCCTGAATGTCCTGGTCCAGGCATATCTTCGGAGGTTGTAGTAGCAATGTCAGCTTGTGACTCAATCTGCTCACCAACTTCAACCCAAAAAGGTAAAATTATTTCTACACTAACTTCTTCTCCGCTATCACTAACCCTGGAATAAGAACTTTCCATAGCAGGTTGAGCCTTTGGTTCCACTGACGGAGTAATCTTGTTCATTGGATCCATTGGTGGAGGAGGTATGAATACAATCGACAGAATAAATTAAGCCGCGATATTAAAGGTAGGAGCTGCAAAATTATCTATTGCAGCAATATGGGAGACACTTATTCCTGTAGCAATAACAGGGGGAGGGATTGAAGTGCTAATCCTCTGCACCACTAGAGAAGAGACAGAAGGTCCAGGCCGATCCGATGAACTAATCAGTTCGTCAATCAATTTTTTTCTTGAAGGAGCAGAAATCTTCGATTTCAGCTTCCTAGGCTTGGTGAATACAACCCTCTTCTTGGTAGACCGACCCTCAATAGGGGATATAATCTTATGCTTTCAAGATGTGTGAACCACTATAGCAGGGGTGGGTGCATCTGGTTGTACATGTGGAAGAGCATCCAATACCTCATCCAGTGGCACATCATCCTCCTCTTCGACTTAAGAAGGCGTTATTAGTTTCGGAGTGACTCCTTCTATCAGAGTTCGGAAGATAACCTGCATATTAAAATCCTTGTAAAATTGGATGATAGAACAATAAAACTGGGATAAGGAATACAATAAACGTAAAGGAGAATTTGGTGCAGGTAGAGTAAAAGTAGCTCATGTACAACCCATGATAAAATATCTTCATCCCCAAGCGTCGTCGATTATACCTCCAGAGGTTGTAAGACACGGAGTATCATTTTCAACGTGCAATTAATCATAGCCAAATTACATTGCAAAGTGGCTAGGTAAATATGGTTCAAAAGTGCAACCGTTGCCATTTCTATATACCAAGTAGGATGGCCGGATAAACATCAGCCATGAAAAGACCCATAATGGCAACCTCGATATAGTGGTCCCACATCAAAAAAATTGAACCTTGGTGCTCAGTTGCTATGTCGGGGAAAAACAGTAAAAGATCTAACTGTTCCCCATGTTTAAATCTCACCTGGTCTTAAAAGGTAATAAGTTCACTTAGAAAGCGTATATCTACAAAGGAACTGGTGTTTTGTCCCGTCAGCCTAAGTCAAGCTGGGAGCCATTAAACTCTGATTGTGTGAAATCAACCAACCCATCAGATATGTAAATGGAAGCTCTGTTCAAAAAAATTTCTTTCGTCGAGGATCTACTACAAAATTTTGAGCAAGTTCCCGTAAACCAACGTTCATACGGCACACTATAGCTGGTAGCAATGCCAGTTGATGCTTAAAAATGAGACGGACTGCAGGGAATAAAATATTTGTATGAATATGATCCACTGAGCCTGAAGGTCCAAGGACGAGCCATCTTCAGAGCCATAAAGAAAAATATCCTGGCAACAAAACTTCAGACAAGATCTTTGTACGAATGTATATGAGATAGCTAATAGCCGATCTACCTACTGCAAAATTTCCCACACTATCCTCAAAGGACTTATCTTCAATATTATGACTTGACATGATTTCTACAATTCTAGTTGAAATCAAAGGTCGAAGTGGTCGAATCTCTGTGCATTCTTTCTCGCTTCTATTGTTGAAGTGGTATTGAAACAACTTTCTGTTAAAGACAATGCCAGAATCAGTGTTGTAGTAATGGTTGCAAGCCAAGTAGTAGCATATCAGTTCTTGATACACTTTAAATAGATGAGGCACAGTCTTTGCTAAATTTTTCAGTTCCGCTTGGTAGGCACGTACTCCTCATAAGGAATCTCTCATGTTGGCAGTGCGTATATGTATTTTATCTCATGTAAGGCGAACCCTAACTCGCCACGTGGAGTGAAAATAATTCCAGTACTAGAGTTATATCGCTCTACAAAATCCAAGAATATATTGGTGGTAGACACAATACTGTAGCAAGTCGCTAACAAGGCATTGTATAAGCCAGAAGATACGAGATTCTCGATATATTGATCCAATATCCATGTCATTGTTCGACGCTAATAGATATTTTCATTGGTCAACCATTTTAGCAACCAAACATTTTTTTGAGGATAAACGCCTTCAGCATCAGTATAAGTGTTCGCGACCAATGAAGACTGAATAGGTTGAATCTACAAAGAATCTTCGCTTGTGACTCAATCTTAATTTTCTCCTCCTCGGACCTCTGTCAATAGAGGTCTCTATTTATAGGGTTTTAGTGACAGTGACCATCAGTCGGCGTAGAAGCCGGGTAGTGGAAAGCATAGCACTTTTTATGCGACGGTTACAATAACCGTTTCCTACGTATAAATGACCTTTTGAATGAGCGTGTGACGCGTGTCTCATTAAGAGATAATGCGTATAACTGCTGTAAAGATCACGGCATAAAAGCCACGTAGGTAGTTATCCCCCGCGTAGAAGAGGCTGGCGTAGAAGCCAATAACTATCACCCTGGCGTAGAAGCCAAAGAGTTATCAAATCGGCATAGAGGTCGAGCAGGCGTAGAAGTCGAGTAGGCATAGAATTCGAGTAGGCATAGAATCCGAGTGGGCGTAGAAGATAGCTGATCCTCCTCCCCTGACTGAGGCCTTGAGCGAATTCTGGACCGAATAGCCTTAATACGCACCAATGCAAATATAGCCTGAGTTGGCGTATTCTAAGGAGATAGCGTACAGCATGCTCCCAAAGCTGAGAATGGCCCATTGGTGTAATGTGCCAAAGTGATGATGTGGACGTTTTAGCCGAAATTACGGCTTTTGAAGATATAATCAAATCTCTTGCATTAAATGCAGAGATCTGCCCCCATCCTGCATATTAAATGCAGAGGCGTGTCTCAAAGATCTGCCATCATTCTGCGCATTAAATGCAGAGACATGCCTCGAGCTCCGTACGAAGAGCAACTTTTGACGTGGCAGTCGGTTTGTCTTCTACGGAGCGTAAGAAGCTCACGTCCGTCTGTGTAAAACTAGGCAGCGTATTCCAGAGGCGTATCTCGAAGATGCGCCATCATTCCGCGCATTAAATGCAGAGGCGTATCTTGAAGATCTGCCACCATTTCGTGCATTAAATGCAAAGGCGTGTCTTGAAGATCTGCCATCACTCTGCGCATTTAAATGCAGAGGCGTATCTCGAAGATTTGCCATCACTCTGGGCATTAAATGCAGAGACGTGCCTCGAGCTCTGTACGAAGAGAAGCTTTTAATGTGGCAATCTGTTTGTCTTCTGCGGAGCATAAGAAGCTCACGTCTACCTGTGTAAAACAAGGCAGCGTATTCCCTTTTATTCGTAAAAGAGGTTTACGTCCAGGAAATGTCACTAAACGACAGTCTGGGTCGCTGTGCCGTGCCATCATTATAGCCGTCGTCTAGGTAGTCATACATTACTCTTTGTCAGGAGTCAGGCGTCAGCTTCACTGCATGATTTGACAGGTTCATTTCGGGGAATACGAAGCGTTCCTCGTATACTTCAATGCTGCATTGAAAGCGGATGAGTTTTACGCCATAAAGGCGACGTAGCACCCTTTTTACGCTGAAGTAGCCTGGACATACTACATTATGAGGATAGTCCTTGAGCTTATATTTTACGCTGTGCTTAGCGAAAAAGCTCTGTTTGCACACCGACGGCTCTGAAGTCATCTTTTTACGCTGCCCAGCATCAGCATGCTGCGTATAGCTATCCAGCGTATTTTTCATGCTTCTACAAGACCCCCTTCAAAGTTTTCAAATTCCTCATAATTTAAAATACTTTGAATGAAGCATGAAAAGGTCAAGTCTGACACATTCTTCAAGGTTGACTTTCTAGCAAATTTATTGGGGATTTGTTGGGATTCGGTGCGTTCTCTTTTGCCTATATAAAGGCTGAGGAGTTAACCTATTCTTCCCACATTTCCTTCACCACACAGAGATGATCGCCGGAGTTCGTCGGGTCGACTTGAGGAAGAAGAAGACCATGTTCTTCCAGCATGTAAGGAGCCAAAAAAGAAGGCATCGTCGAGCAAATTTCCTCTGCAACGATGGATCATGGAAGGATATCATAGCTTCCTTTGCTCGGGATAATCAGCAACTTTGTATGGCAGTTCATCCAGGAGGAGGAAGGGTCATGTTAGACCACACAGTTTGCAAGCTGTATCTTCTCCTGATACTTTCGTGGACCAGAGCAGAAACCAGCTCTGTCCTCAAGTATTGAGTTAGGTAAAATACCTCAACTCAATCTGTCATGGCGTACGGAGGATGGGATCTGCATAATTTAGGCAGGCCCAGTTTTGTATCCTTATGCCATTTATTATTTTCTTGTTAATCGGTCGCGGAAATCGACTAACTGCTGAAGAAGACGGATGAAGATCTCCACCAATGCGAGAACCTGGCAGAACAGATTCTAGGGGTGGCCTTCCGATGACGATGAGAAAATCCTTTGTAGACGGGATTTCCCTCATATGTAATCATAAAAAAATGAAGAAAAAACCCTTTGTAGAATGGATTTCCCTTATATGTAATCATATTTTAATAAAATTGTCTTCTTCTGTGCATATGATTATTTGCCATATATTTTGCTGTGATAAAGTCTGAATATATGTAGCTTCGACACGTCTGGTAACTTTACGCCGACTCTGATAGAAGGAGTTTTAGGTCCCGTCCTGTCTTTTACGCATAACTAAGGATGCGCAGAAAGCCGCTTAGCATTCGAGTATTCGAACTGTCCTGCTGTTAGAAATGAGGAACCACGTAGAATTCTGAACTGTCACTTCTGATAAACAGAATTCTTGTTCAGACCATCATCTTCAAGAATGATTTCTCGAAAATCCTTTGGAACAGCGCGAGAAATAGCTGTCAAAAACTGAGTCGCCATCTTGAACTGTAGATGAAATATTCAGACTGAATTCTGGATAAACCTCCAATCGACCCAAGAAGAAGAGTAATTTTCAATGCTGAACCCTGTATGCTTCGGGTACTTGGGATATTTTGAGGTCAAGAAGGAGTATCTTCTGTGTGAACTCTTACAATTGACCGTCTTGAGAATTGTTCAGATATACGCGTACTCTGGCCTACGTATTTTCAGATATGCGGAAAGTCATAGATCTGTAACTGTAGATGAGCATAAAATAATAAGTTCGTAACCTCTCGAGCGTAAAAGCTGCTGAGCATGAGAGCATCCGGGCGTAGAAACTGTAGATTTGTAGCCTCTGAAAAGAAAATCTTCCGAGCGTGAAGTCGTGGATTTGTTGCCTCTGAGCGTAAAAGCCACCGAGCGTGAAATCATAGATTTTTAGCTTCTGAGCGTAAAGTCGTAGGTTTGTAGCCTCTCGAGCGTAAAAGCTACCGAGCATAAAAGCATTCGGGCGTAAAACCATAGACTTGTAGCCTGTGAGCGTAAAATCGTAGATTTGCAGCTGTCGAGCATAGAAAGCTCATGGCGTAAAACCACGAATCTGTTTTGCACGAAAAACTTTTTGAATTCTCTGACTGTCCACCTTCTCTGAGAAATAGGCTGACGTGGTCCCCAATCATAACCGAATATTAATTATCGGATTTGGTTCGGGATTCGAGGAGTCCATCCGAACTCTATATATACCCGAAGGTTTTCAGAGAAAAACTTTTCATCTGTCTTTTGCAAAAGAAAGCCTTCGACTCTTCGAGTTCTCTCCTTCGTTTCCTCTCCGAGCATTCAGAGTTTTCAGCAATGGCCCCGAAACTGATCTCTTCTTCTAAGGGAAAGAAGACTGACTCTTCTTCTTGCTCTTCTGCCTAAGCGAGAGCGGCTTCTGTCGGGCAAGGCGAGCTTCATTCTGAGCGAAGTGTCCCGCCGATGAGTAGTGCACCCGGCCTTAAAGGTAGAACTTTTGGGACAAAAAAGAACGACTAAAATCCTTTGCACACATTGTACATGAACGTGCTAGGTCGTCTTCTGTGCTGATAGCCTCTTCGAGGAAGATGATGCACAGAGATGTTTCATCTTTTACGCCCATATTTCTAATGTGTCAGTGTAAAAACTCCATATTTTCGCAGTCGGGCATAAAAGCTTTGTCTGTCGAAACTTGGCGTATACTATAAAATTTGAGTGTTACGCTTCTGGATGGCGATTCTAGTGTAATAACTCAAACTTTGGTAGTCTGGCGTAAAACACAGACTGTCAAATTTTTTTTGTGTGTATACCGCCAGTCTTGATTTTTACGCCTTGGAATAAGATTCCAGCGTAAAAGATCAAGCTTTTACAGTCTTGGCTTAAAGCACAGACTGTTAATTTTTGGCATATGCTGCAAGATTTTCTAGTATAGAAACTGACATGTCTTTCTTGTATTTTGCAGTTAACTTGCATGCATCTCCGCTGGCCGAGGTGATGGGTTCCGCTGCCGGGATGCTGCATTCCAACTACCTGGAGGATTTGTCCCACGTGATATTTTCTATCTCTGGACCCCAATATCCTGAAGGAAGAGGAATCCTGATATCGGCTCAAGACGAGCGAACGCTGTTGAACATGATCAACGGAGAGCCCCTGACGTACATAGACGGGAACCAATATATAAAGTCGGCTTTTCTCATCGGGGACATGATTGACAAGCAGTCCCATATGAAGCCCAAGAAAGAACTCTGGGTTTTCTGTGCCGGGGGCTTGGTTATGTATCTACCCAAGATGCTGAGAGACTATCCCATCTCGGCATTCTTCTATGCTACACATCCTAGGAGGATATCATGGACGCTGACTCCCGATCTTCACGGCCGGCCGGGGAAGATATTTCATCAGAAAGGATCTGACCAAGGGTCATTTGTCAGCCGCCCTTTCGGCTCTGTGATGTCGTTCAAGGGATTATACCCGGGCAGTGTCCCGAGTGAAGACAGTTTACTGCTCCAGCCGGTCCAATTACCGACTTTCTGTAACGATTTCATAGGGCACGGAGGAGTATACCCTAAGGTGAACCCTCGGACAAGTGGGTGGATCACCCCTACAAATCTTCGATGGGCTCGCTTAGCTGACTGGGCCCTGAAGTATTTTCAGACCGAGCTGGAGGGCATTGGTCTGTACGCAGCTGTGAGTGCTACCAGTATTGGGTTACCTCTCAACCCTAGCCTGTTTCTGTCTCTGATGGAGCGATATATCTCGCTCACCGGGACTTTTGCCACTCCACTAGGGGAGTTGGGATTGGCCCTCCACGAGATGACAGAGATCTCGAGACTGCCGATGGGGGATACTCCATATGAAGAGTATGTTCCCATAAACCGGGAGCTGGGGGATTCAGACCCTCGGGTAGTGGCAGTGTACCAGGAGCTGATGTGCCACTACCTTGCTTGCACCGCCTTTTATAATGAGCCTTCCGATTTGGCTCATACCAATAAATGGGCGTCCTACCTCTTCTTTCACCGGGCAAGGGCTGCTAAGCCAGAGAAGGTCTTGGATACTAAGGATCAGCCTCTAAGCTTTCTGAGCGTGCTTAGTGCTCAGGTATCTTATGGAAGATGTTGGGGCTTCAGATCAGATTCTCGACGAAGGGATAGGAAAGTATCCTGCAGGCACTAAGGCCTATAATTATTTGAGCCATTGCCGCAGGCCTCTGTCCAAGGAAGCTCAACTGGCTGGCTTTCTTTCTATATGGCTGCGCCGACTGGTGGTACCCGGGATTGCATCTGCGGACCGCATTCACCGCAACACGCTATATCCTGCAGTACATTTGGTGTTTGGGGCAAGACTGGGCTTGCTCCCTGCCAAGGTGTGCAGCATACAAGCTGGCCTGAGGGCCATTACTGATGGGCTGCGCGCCGATAAAACTCGGCGTGATAGCTTTCCTAGGGTAGAATTACCATACCTGTATTTGATAGGATGGTTAATTCTACATAACCCCAGGGTGATGTCTCCCGGCCCTGGCAGTAGTTCGGGGGGTAGTTTCTTGCTGAATTACAAGAATTCCTCCTGGAACGTGACCACAGTTTTAGACTATCGGCGGGTGCTGAATTTCAGTCACAGCTGGAAGCTTTTCTGCACTGTCCCCTCTGTATATCTCAATCAACAGGGGATCAGACTTCAGGATATAGGCAACGGAAAGAACATTCTTTCTCCTGAGGCTTTTAATTGGTTGGTCTGCATTAAACCTTCCCATTTACTGTACAGAAGTGAAGACCATTGCTTCTTGGAGCCCTACCTGCCTAGTCGGTTTGCCAGGCAATTTGGGTATGACCAATTGCATGTAGGCAATATCGTTACCAGCTTCAGGTCCAGGGCCGAACTCATTGATGGAGCGAGAGGATGGTGATACTTCATCATGGGTTGCACTGAAGCAATTTTTACCGTGCCCGTCATTTCACTCTCCACGGAGCTGTGCATCCTCCACTCGTATGCCCAATTTTATGTGGCAACCAACACCTTCTATCATGACTTCGATATGCATGGATATTTTAGGATGCCCTCCTCCAAGTCTGCAGAAAGAGTCAAAATCCCCTCAGTTTCCTCCGATGAGGGTG
Source organism: Iris macrosiphon (assembly GCA_036927795.1). NCBI lineage: Eukaryota > Viridiplantae > Streptophyta > Magnoliopsida > Asparagales > Iridaceae > Iris > Iris macrosiphon. The sequence continues at coordinate 105,511,789 of JAYESA010000012.1, read as the reverse complement.
AAGATTTCGTCAATTGAGATGAGCCTCTATTGGCGGTACCGAGGGGTGAAATACCTCCGCATGCAGGGCCTCTGGTAATCTCTGGTAAGCGAAGGGCTCCTGCTCCGAAGGAGACTTCCCCTCGCAAGAAGAAGAAGAAGACGGTTAGTCATCCTCTTAGGATTCCCGGCAATGAGGCTCCTAGAAGTGAGCCTGCATCTTCCCCTGTTGGGGATGATTCTTTGATTGGAGGTTCCTCGCCTTTTAACGAGGGAACCTCTACAGTTCCGGCTGGCGGTGCTGGATAATCTCTGCTTGAGGCTGCTGTCGCTGCTACCGCTTCAGGTAGTGGTACGAGATCGCCTTCGGGGCCGAGCCGAATAAGGATATCTTTATCCAGATCAGCATCGAGAGAAACCCCTATCGTGTCTGTCAGTGCACCCAGCGAGATTCCAGCCGATGAACCTCGGTTGGAACTTGACGAGGACCTGAAAGAATATTTGCCAGTGTCGGTTGACACACCATCTTCTCCAGGTATGACAGCTTGCTTAGCATCATTAAAAAATGATTTAGCTGTAGTGGCTGCAGACGCGACATATATGCCATCGGCCATAGGTAAATGTCATCTTTATGCCTCTTTTTTAGGAAAATTAACATCATGTTGATATTAACTTTCTTTTGTCTTCTTTTCAGGGGAAGACATCTATGGGGAGGGCAGTATTGACGTGCCTTTTAGCACTGTTTCAGCTCCTGGCGATGACATGGAGGTACCCGGCTTCGAAAAGGAAACATTTTCGGGTGCCGGCTCGCCCGAAGTGGTTCCGATATCTCAGGAGGAGGAGGAGCCTATCATTACGACAATGCCTCCTTTGAGTACGCCAGTCACTCCAACCGTTATCGGTGCCTCTTCTTTCGTCGCACCACCTGTTGAGGCGATGACTGTGGCAACGTCGTCGGCAGTCATTCCTGGAGGGGGATTCTCTGATATTACAGCCACTCCCAGCACCCATTTGAATCTCACCAAGTTGGCTGAGCAGTTTTCTACCATTTTCTAGGCCACTTTAAAGACGCTGATATCAATGGTGCTAGAGAAAAATTTAGGCTTCGAGGCTCTGAGGACGTCCTGCAACCTTACTATAGCACAGATTAGACATTTCAGTGACACTGGAAGAGTTGATGCGCTAGAGCAGATAGTTAATGGTTTGGAACAACCCATTAACGAATATTTGCAGCTATCTTGAGGCAGCGTCGACGGTCTCGTTCAAGCTAGGTTCGACTCCTTGACTGCAGAGCTTGCTCGGCAACTGGAATCTCTGGACAAATCCGTCCAGGAACAGCAGCAGAAGATGGATCAGGAGCGTGCCAAACTGGAGTACGTTATTCCTCAGCTGACTCAGTGCAAAGTCGAATATGAGAAAGTGACAGCAAGGGTCCACAGTTTGAGAGATGAACTCGCTCGAGCGGAGGAGGAGGCTGTCTCTTTGCGGCAACTCGAGATGTGCTGAAGAATCGTAGGGAGACCGCCCAGCAGAATCTGACGCATATGGGTATTGTCCATGCGAGTTTCGTACGTACTCGGTCTGAGCTATCCGCTTTGAACAATGATGCAGCAAGGTTGGAGCATGCTCGCACCGACGTCTTGAACTCCAGGGATGAGAGAATGGCTGCTCTGGCATGGCAGATTTGCAACCTAACCGCTCCCCCCGAGTGATGTACTTTTTTGCTTTCCAATGTAATTTTGCTCTTTCTGGGAATAATAAAGAGGCTTTCATCTGACTTTGTGGACCCATCATTTTGGAATATAAATGACAGGTTTGGGTGAAAGTGATATCAGAGGTAATATGGACGTGATATACTCTCGGTAAGTTTTAGCAGGACATATCTATTCAGAGGTTATATGGACATGATAGAATATGCTTCAGCTAAAATTTGTACACAAAATACTATCAAAGGTAATATGGACGTGATAGGTCTTGAAGTTCCAAATTAGTTAAACATATCTATTCAGAGGTTATATGGACATAATAGAATACGATCCAACTAGTTTCATTTTGGAAGTAGTTTTGTCAGAATGAGATTTTTGCCATATTCTACTTGAGCAAAGGAGGTTAAGCATAGTACCTCTTCAGGAATTTGCCATTGATAGGAGCCATTAACAAGTCTCCATTAGGCTTGGCTAACCTGTAAGCGCCATTTGAGAAAGTTATCTCAATCACATAAGGGCCTTCCCATTTGGGCTAGAATTTACCCTTACTCCTGTGAGTAAGAATCATCGGCCTTCTCACAGCTAAAACTAGCTCGCCAACTTTGAACACTCTTTCCTTTACTTTTTGGTTAAAAGATCTGGAAAGCGTGCCTGGTAGAACGCGATGTGCTGTTGAGCTTGGAGGCGTTTCTCGTCTAATCTTTCTAACTCTTGAAGCCTTAACAGGTCATTCTTTTCTTGAGTCAACTCATTAGCCACTGCTATCCTGAGTGACGAAATTTGGACTTCAATGGGGAGAACTGCTTCACTCCCGTAAACCAGTGAGAATGGGGTACAACCTGTCGGTGCCCGTACCGTTGTATGGTATGCCCAGAGACATTCTCCTAGCTTCTCATTCCAATCACTCTTGTTCGAAGAGACGAACTTTTTCAAGAGTTTAATAATGGTTTTGTTGAAAGCTTTCGCCAAACCATTAGCAGCAGGATTATATGTCGTAGAGGCCACATTTTGTATCCGATTTTTATCGCCAAATCGATGAAACGCTTGGCTGATGAACTGAGGTCCATTGTCATAAATTATCCTTCGGGGTATCCCAAAGCGATAAATGACATGATGCTTGATGAAGCTGATCACATTGGATGCCTTTACCTCAGCAAGAGGGATCGCCTCTGCCCATTTGGAGAAATAATCCGTGATGGCCAGTATGAACCGGTGACCTCTAGAAGAAGACGGGTGAATAGGACCAATGATATCTATACCCCATGCTTCGAAAGGCCAGGACGCAACCGTAGGATGTAGATGTTCAGAAGGTTGTTGGATAAAGTCTGTGTGGACCTGACAGGCTCTGCATTGTCTTGCATACTTTATTGCATCTGTGATCATAGTAGGCCAGTAATAGCCCATCCTCCTGATACGATCATGTAGCTTAGGACCGGGTTGATGCGCTCCGCATACGCCGTTGTAAGCTTCACGGATAATCCGCTGTGCCTCGTGATCGGAGAGACATCTCAATAGCAGTCCATCGTAGGTCCGGCGATATAGACACTATGAAAACGCATCAAAATAGAAGCGTATTGATCGTCTTTTGACGGATATTGCTTCTTTAGGGTCCTCCGGCAAGATTTCGTATGCTACAAAATCTATAAAGGGACTTCTCCAGTCTCTCTTGGGAGGATCTGTGTTCACAGCGTAGCTGCTTTCTATATGAAAGTTGTTTTTCATACAGAATAAATCTCTGTTAAGAAGGATCACCGAATTCTGCCTTCTTATAGGAATAGCTAAATCTGCAGCTAGACTGGCTAGGGCATCAGCTTCCAGATTCTGAGATCGGGGCACATATTCTAGGAAGAATCCTTTGAATGTCATGGCTATCTCGACCATTGCCTGGTGATAGGGGATGATGTCTGGATTTTGGACTTCATATATTCCTCTGACTTGATTGACGATCAGCAGAGAATCACCGAAAGCTTCCAGAGATTCGACGCCCAATTCTTTAGCGACTTGGAGCCCGATTAGTAAAGCGTTATACTCTGCCACATTATTAGAATAGGGCTCGCTAAGAGAATACGCTCGGTAGATGACGAGTTTATCAGGAGTAACCAGGACAATCCCTACTCCTGAAATCACGTTTCCCCTGGGACCAGTCCTGGAGGCACCATCGAAGAATAGTTGCCATGCATCACCTTCCATTACAGAATTACATTCTGCAACTTCGTCGGGAATGTCCTCGTACAGTTTAGAGGTCTTTGGGATCGGATGAGCAGCTAGGAAATTAGCCAACGCTTGGCCTTTGATGGACTTCTGAGGGACGTACACCATGTCATACGGTGTTAATAGTATCGCCCATGTTGCGAGTCGGGAGTTAAGAACACTTGGCTTGTTCATCAATACCCGAAGAGGATTGATCCTCGAGATGATGTGGATGGTCTGGCCTGTGACATAGTGTCGTATTTTCTGAATAGCAAACATCAGAGCCAAGTATTCTTTTTCCACTAGACTGTACATGTGTTCAACTCCGACCATCATCCTGCTTAGATAGTAGATAGCCTATTCATGACCCACATCGTTCTTCTGTGCGAGAAGAGCTCCCAGTGAATGATCTATCGCTCGAACGTACAACAAGAATGGTCTTCCTATGACGGGAGGCACCAGAACTGGCGGACTAGTGAGGTAGCATTTGATATCATTAAACGCTTGCTGACAGGCTTTGTCCCATACGAAGGATACACCTTTCTTCATGAGACGAGAAAAAGGCTGACATCTCCCAGAGAGGTTGGATATGAATCTCCGGATATAAGCCAGACGACCTTGAAATCTCCTGAGTTCTCTCAGTTTACGGGGCTTACGGGGCGGTCGCATTTCTAAGATAGCCTTGACTTTATCAGGGTCCACTTGAATGCCTTTGGCGGTAATAACAAATCCCAGGAATTTGCCACTAGATACACCCAGAAAGGACTTTGTAGGATTCATTTTGAGTTGATGTTGGCGCATCAACTCAAATACTGTCTTCAAGTCTTGGATGTGATTATCCTTAAGGTGGCTTTTGACAGCATAATTGTCCACGTAATATTCCATTGTCTTGCGTAAATGCTCATGGAATATGTTACTCATAGCTCGTTGGTACGTAGCCCCGGCATTCTTCAATCCGAAGGGCATGACCGTATAGCAGTATACCCCCAATGGTGTCCGAAAGGCAGTATTCTTCTCGTCTTCAAGATGCATCTTGATTTGATTGTATCCTAAAAATCTGTCCATGAAAGACATACGTTCAAAATCGCATGTATTGTCAATCATGATATCTATGATGGGAAGAGGAAACTTATCCTTGGGGCAGGCTGCATTCAGATCTCGGTAATCGATACAGACACGTACTTTCCTATTTTTCTTCATGACTGGGACAACATTAGCGACCCAGTCGGGATATTGTTCTTTCCAGATCAAACCGTAGGCTATCAACTTCTTAATTTCAGCGTCAATGGCATCCATCATATCCGGGCAGAACCGGCGTTGGTGCTGCTTCACAGGCTTCGAATCGGAGAATATATTAAGTTTATGAGTAGCCACCTTCGGATCAAGACCTGGCATATCCTTATAATTCCACGCAAAGACGTCGATATATTCTTTTATCAGCTTGATAATTTTTTCCCTTTCTTCTTCGAAAATATTATTACTGATAAATATCAGCTTTGGCGAAAGTTTATCCCCAACATCGATCCGGATAACTTTATCTTCAATGGGAGGTTCTCTCTGCTTGAACCGAAATTCCCATTGTGTATCCATTTGTTGAGCCCAAAAGTCATTCTCAAATGATTCGGATTCTTGCTCGTCTACTTCGAAAGAATCTGCCACTACCGTATTTACTGATAATGTTCGTTCGAGAGCATGAGATGAGTCGGAGGGCAACGAGCTATTTTGAATAGAGTAAAAGATATCCTCTTTTGACTCAGAAGTTGCAAGGGAGGTGGTATACCCTAACCCGAAACTGGTTCGTTGATAGTAGGGATCACCGTGCAGCGGCATTCGTCTGCCTTTCCCGTAGTTGAGACCTGGTTCCAGCTTCAAGTCATAACCTATACTTTGTATGATCTTCAAAGCTTGTGGGCTGTATCTGTGAACTTGCATTTTACCAGCATCGTCATCGAAAGAATCTTCTTGTACAGTCGGTTCATTGCGCATGCAGCCGAAGACTATTAAATGTTGACTACTGCAAGTAGGCGGGACAATGAAGATAGAATCCTCATATGGTCCATATGTCATGGTGACATTAGATGATGACGCTACTTCCCACATATACGGATGATAGGAATCTATAGCTTCCAAGAATTTTTGTGCTATAGGTTCTATATCGTCATGGAAGAGGATTCCTGATTCGGAATTTGAGCGTCAATATACTGGAAAAGAGGATCTTTATTATCAACAGAAACCATGTTCCCGGCTGTATTTACATCAATCGGTTGTTTGCTGCGCCGAAGGTTGATGACCAAGGGTGGAGGCTTCTGGTTCAGAGTGATCACTAGAGGATCACCTCCTTTTCCTGACCTGGTTTTGTTCAGGTGGATAGCCACAGGCTCCGTGGCTTTTGGACGAGTAGTTTGCCCTTTCACCTTGATTGACAGAGGTTGCTTGGCAGAGGGTTCTTCTGGCTCCCGATGGGATTCCTTTTCTGCTTCACCTGACACGTCTTCCATGTAGTCTTGAGAGTACAACATAGCATTAGAGTAGTAGGATTCTACTCCTTTAAACGGGTTCAGGTCTGTAATGCCTGTTATGTTTTAACAGCATGTCATCTTGAGTGAAAGTGATATTCGGGACCACCTCCATCACATTGTGGCATTGAGGACATTCCACGGGTTCTTCGTCAGGGGACTTGAGCTGGGTCAAGTATGCCTCCGCCTGCATTAATGCTTTACTCAGGGCTTAACGAGTGTCTTGAGAGAGCCTGAGTAGTTCGAAGATGGACAACCTGGCTGGTGTATTAGCCAATTGGGCCAGGATATCGAAGTTGTATGGCTTCTCTAAACCTTTGTTTTGAATATTTTTTAAAGGTTTATCGAAGCGCACTTCTTTTTGTTTTCCTTTGTCCGCCGAAATTGGTCTCGAAGGACCGGCCTCTGGTATGGCGGGCTCTGTTTCTGAAGGCTTGGTAGCTGAAGCGTCTGCCGGTGCATCTTCCTGACTTACTCCATAGTCCTTGAGGTAAGCTTTTCCTGAACGGGTTCTAGTAGCCAAGACCTCATCTTCTGATGTCGAGTGTACCGCAACCATGTGACATGGTTTATTCTTCGAGTTCTTTTTAGATTTAACCTTAGCAGCTTGAGTCTCCTCCTCGATCTCTGGCACCAGGTCTCGATGAACCCACATAATCTTGCCTCGCTGGGTAGTTAGGGGTACCAGGTCATGATTTTGATCTCTAACTGGAGGGAGATTAACGATGTTCATCGTTGTCCGGGACATAGGTGTAACACCATCCAAGACTTCTTGCGGAGGCAGATCGCCAAATTGCAGAGAGATCATGTTGGCTGTGACCGTCTTCTCGCTATTGCGCAGAGTGATGGCCTTAGCATCGATCAGCTCCTGGATCTTCCTCTTCAGTACATAACACGCCTTTGTAGGGTAATGTATATATCTATAGAAGATGCAGTACTTGGGATTATTAGTACTGTCGACTTCATTAGGCCGCTTCTCCTCAGGAAAGGTAATCTTGCCGCTTTTAACGAGACACTCGAATATGCTCAGAATATCGTCGTCGTCGAAAGAGTATACTTCAATGGGCCTGGAAGTCCCAGGTTTCATCTGTGTGGTTGCCGCAGTCTTTTGCCTGGACGTATTGATTGCCAGAGCTTCTTTTCCTTTGGAACCATGAGGATGGTCGTTGTTGGGGGATGACCTCTTGCCTCTATCAGAGGCAGAGATCATGATGCCATTATCACGCGCCTTCCGACTATTGTCCTCGGCGGCTACCACTGAGATGATGAACGAGGGCAAATCATGGAACTGATATGGTCCTATGAACACCAAGATTACGGAAAGAAGGTTCTTCCTGCAAATGTCCACCAATGCCGAGTCTGGAACTCCGGGAGGCATCTGCAAAGTGGCTTGACGAAAATGTTCGATGAAGGTACGAACGTCCTCTTTTTCCTTCTGCTTCACTTCGATGAGAGAGGACATAGACATGTCCATCCCTCCCTCGTAGAATCTTGCAAAGAATAAAGCCTTGAAGTCTTTGAAGGAAGTAATACAGTTGTCCGCCAGGCTGCGGTACCACTGATAAGCCACTCCCGAGAGATAGCCCTTGAACACCAGAGTGAGGAGGGCGTCATTCCCTTGTAATAACACCATCATCATACTGAAGTAGTTCATGTACTGACTCGGTGATATTTTTCCCTCGAACAAAGCCATAGTCTGTGGTTTGTATTTAGGAGGGAAAGGGGCCTCTTTCCAGATAGTCGGGTAAGGCTGGTTGATTCCCAATTTCTTGAGCTGATCTTTGTGCTTCAAGGCATCAAATTGGGCTTTCAACTCCCATACTGCCTGCATCGGATTTTCAGCCGATAGCGGGACCACGGAGTGATGAGGGATCGGTTGTATTGTGACTCCAACAGAAGGTAATACATTCTCCGAGTGGGGATGCGGGGGAACTGCTGACTCCTGATCAAGAGTAGGCTCTTAGATCGCGTTGGATGGTGGTAATTCCACCCCCACACGTATCTGAGTTGGAGGGACCGATGCTTGAGCCATCGCAGCTGTGTGTTGAGTCAGCATCATCTGGTGCATGTTCTCCATCATGGATTGCATCTCTTTCAGAGATGTCTCCAGTACAGTAATGCGTTGCTCAGCGCTCCCCGACGAAGAATCTTCCTCGCGTTCATCTCCAATGGCATAAACTCCCATCTCCCTGGGTGTCATTGAAGGATCAGTATAGGTCTCTGTAGAAGTTGACTCTATATTTTTAGCATCTGATTCGGGAGACTGGCGACCCCCGGCATCGGAATCAGAAGAGTACGAAGCCGGTTGTCGTGACCTCGAACGGGTGTTTCGGAACACCCCAGCTTTAGTGTTCCTAAGGAGCTTATTGAATCTCCTTCGGCTCAGAGTTCTAGAGGTATAACATCTTAAGTTCGATCTTCCTCTAGGTATGTGTGAAGCTATGTTCACTGATGCATGTGTGGGCTCTTATTCCTAGAAAGATGGATAGTAGTTCAACCGGTCAAAACTGACCGTTTTGTTTCTGAACAGCAATAATTAACTACAATCCAATGGCTATTACAATAGTGCTCGCTAGGAGACGTAATAGACATGCTGGAAGATCCCCTATCCTTGCGTTTCTGGATCAAATACTCACGCAGGTCAGGAGAATTTACAGAAGAAGAAGAAGAAGATGGCTTGTTCCTTCTGTTCACGTCAGTGGGCATGCGGATGTTGGGGACCATAGTCTTTCTTGTGCCACCCGTATACAACAGGTTGGCCATCTGGGTAGCGGATAATCCCCGAGGAGTTTGTCTTTCTGCAAACTGGGCCTGCTTTACGCTGAGGGGCCTCACCTGGGGTAATTCGGGCTGGCATAAAGTTGAGGAGGTCCTCAGTCGGCCATCAGCTCCTCGCGTAATCCGGAGGGCGGGCAGATTCTTCCCTTGCTGGCGTAAAGGCCGAGAAGTTGAGCAGTCCGCCACTTGCTTTCCCTTGCGTAGATTGCAGGGATCATCTGCTTTTCTGCGAAGGGCAGATGCATTTTTACGCGCGGAGCGTGTTTGGGATTACTGATTTGGCGCTAAGGCATTGTCAGAAATTCTGTCTGCCACGTCATCGACGGGAGACTGGATTTTACGCACAGAGCGCAGAGTAGACTTTGGGACTAGCGTTGAGGCATTGTCCGAAATTTTTTCTGCCACGTCAGGGACGGGAGACTGAATTTTACGTACAGAGTGCGAAATAGACTTCTGGACTAGCGCTGAGGCATTGTCCGAAGTTTTGTCTGCCACGTCAGGGACGGAAGACTGAGTTTTATGCGCAGAGCGCGAAGGTTGTGCAGCTACAACCTGGTTGGTCGGAGAGATCGGAGAGTCAGCAGGAATGGTAGGGGATGTTTTGGGCATCCAGACCTTACGCAGCTTCCTGTTGTCTTGGACAGAGAGAGAGTGAGAGCTACCCCTGTTCGAAGCATATCTTCGTAGGCAGACTGGTCGAACTAGATGACCAGGGTCTTCTTCGCGGATCCCACGGATACCATATCGTGTTGAGCAATAGCTTTCTCGTCAGAAGAGAAAGCCCTCCCCAGCAGAGTCGCCATCTTGTGTTTGATAATAAATGAAAGAAAAGGAAACGAGGTTTATACGAAACCCGCTCTTTGGTTTACAAACAAGATTGTACAATTAATCCTATACGAGGATGTCAAGTACAATTTTTAATCTGGGTAAATATTACTATAGGAGTCTGATTTGCAGTCGATCACTTTGTCCCTTGGACCACACGATGATGAAGAAGTGCCGTAGAAGACAGAAAGCAGCTTCAGAGGTTGCGAAAGAGAGTGGATGCCCGATGCCAAAGTCGTCGATCACTACTCTTTGCCTGAGCTCTTGATTCTTCTCTCTCTGACCCTGTTTTTCTCCCCTTTTGATCTTAATTTTCTCCTCCTCGGACCTCTGTCAATAGAGGTCTCTATTTATAGGGTTTTAGTGACAGTGACCATCAGTCGGCGTAGAAGCCGGGTAGTGGAAAGTATAGCACTTTTTATGCGACGGTTACAATAACCGTTGCCTAAGTATAAATGACCTTTTGAATAAGCGTATGACGCGTGTCTCATTAAGAGATAATGCGTATAACTGCTGCAAAGATCACAACATAAAAGCCACGTAGGTAGTTATCTCCCGCGTAGAAGAGGCTGGCGTAGAAGCCAATAACTGTAACCCTGGCGTAGAAGCCAAAGAGTTATCAAACCGGTATAGAGGCCGAGCAGGCGTAGAAGCCGAGTAGGCATAGAAGTCGAGTAGGCATAGAAGCCGAGTGGGCGTAGAAGATAGCTGATCCTCCTCCCCTGACTGAGGCCTTGAGCGAATTCTGGACCGAATAGCCTTAATACGCAATAATGCAAATGTGGCCTGAGTTGGCGTATTCCAAGGAGATAGCGTACAGCGTGCTCCCATTACTGAGAATGGCCCGATGGCGTAATGTGCCAAAGTGATGATATGGACGTTTTAGCCGAAATTACGGCTTTTGGAGATATAATCAAATCTCTTGCATTAAATGCAGAGATCTGCCCCCATCCTACGCATTAAATGCAGAGGCGTGTCTCGAAGATCTGCCATCATTATGCGTATTAAATGCAGAGACGTGCCTCAAGATCTGTACGAAGAGCAGCTTTTGACGTGGCAGTCTGTTTGTCTTCTGCGGAGCATAAGAAGCTCACGTCCGCCTGTGTAAAACTAGGCAGCGTATTCCAGAGACGTGTCTCAAAGATGTGCCATTATTCTGCGCATTAAATGTAGAGGCATGTCACGAAGATCTGCCACCATTCCACGCATTAAATGCAGAGGCGTGTCTTGAAGATTTGCCATCACTCTGCGCATTTAAATGCAGAGGCGTGTCTCGAAGATTTGCCATCACTCTGGGCATTAAATGCAGAGACGTGCCTCAAGCTCTGTACGAAGAGCAGCTTTTGACGTGGCAGTATGTTTGTCTTCTGCGGAGCGTAAGAAGCTCACGTCTTCCTGTGTAAAACTAGGCAGCGTATTCCTTTGTATGCGTAAAAGCAGTTTACGTCCAGGAAATGTCACTAAACGACAGTCTGGGTCACTGTGCCGCGCCATCATTATAGTCGTCGTCTGGGTAGTCATGCAGTACTCTTTGTCAGGAGTCAGACGTCAGGTTCACTGCATGATTTGATAAGTTCATTTCGGGGAATACGAAGTATTTCTCGTATACTTCAATGCTGCATTGAAAGCGGATGATTTTTACGCCATAAAGACGATGTAGCACCCTTTTTACGCTGAAGCAGCCCGGACATACTGCATTACGCGGATAGTCCTTGAGCTTATATTTTACGCTAAGCTTAGCGAAAAAGCTCTGTTTGTACGCCGACGGCTCTGAAGTCATCTTTTTACGCTGCCCAGCATCAACATGCTGCGTATAGCTATCCAGCGTATTTTTTATACTTCTACAATTATAAGTTGGGTAGTATACCTCACAAACATAGTATCACATAGTCTTTTGTTCTATTATTGAAGTGTAACTGAATGACATTAACTGTATGCTTGCTTAGGACGACGATATTTTTTTTGGACTGTAGAACTTAGAGGCTATACCCCTACTTTGTCGACTATCGACTTAGACAAGGAGTTAGTATGACAACTGTAGAGATTGTAAGAGTCTTATCTTCTTTGTGAACTTGGATTATTTTATAACTTCTCTCATCATAATCTAGTGTACTTATATTTTCTGTACTACCTTGATTTATGCTGCTATTATAGCCTAGTTTTTGCAAGCTTATTCTTTTATCGAGCTTGCTCATGGCATATGTATTATTAGGTGCACACAATGATACAATTGCCTAATCAGAATCGGTGTATTAAGGTCTAGCTAACCTTAGTGCGCTTGGTTCGCTCTTCGCATGACTACTTTACGTGGATTAAGATATATGGTAGTAGACGAATATACTTGCCCCTAGACATGTCTAACATATCGTATCGATTACGTAACTGTACTGATACGAGCATGTAAATAGGAAATTACCAAAAATAGGATTTCAATCCACAATTGTCCTGGCAATTCTCTTTTTGAATTCTTTAATCTCTTTGAACCTCGTACTTGTATTCTGTCACCTTCACCTTGAATTCTTTATTATTGCTCTCCGTCTTCCCCTATTTTGGAAAGACGAAACCTCGTGCTAGTATAAGTTGACACTGATAGTACTAGATATACCCTATAAGGCTAATCACATGACTTAGTGACTCTCTTTTATAATTGATTAAGGATATATCATAGATGATATGTTGGTGTTAAAACTTTAAGGATTGAATAACATGATTAAATAATTTGAGGAATAGTTTTTTAAATGTATAGCCTTAGGTGATAGATGGATAAATTTTAAAGTTCGGTAGATTGTGAACCCCTCACCCAAAAATTAGACCTACTTGGCTGAGATAGTAAGACTATAAGGTTAGATTGAGTCCAGTTAGAGATAGAACACGATATTTTTATTTAATTTTGCAATAATTATATCACTTAGCGCACCTTATCGTGCTCCGATAATTGGAGCACTACACTAGCCACTGCCTTCCTACAAATTCCACACCCTTATCCTAGACGTGCCCATTATCCAATTCTTATCTTTGTGCAATTTTACAATTGTTGGGCATTTTTATGCAAAAGAGCATTTAGGTGTCCACACCATTGGACATGACACATGAAAAAACCTATTTTTTCGCTCATGTGGATTTTCTTATAATTTTTTAGGATGTGCAACGTGCAACATCGTCCACTCCTTTAAACCTGGCCTTGCATTTTAAACAATGCAAATCTTATACCATACTTTGACTTTCTATCGTGGCTTAATTTTAATTTCGAGGACGAAATTTTTGTAAGTTGGGTAGAATGTAAAACCCCTATTTCAAAAAAAAAACCATATTTATTATTTTTTTATTAATTAATAATTTAATTATAGTAATTATGTGCTAATTAGGAGAAATAGATTTTTATTAATTTTTATTTTAGGTGTTGGTGCACTTAGAATATTTATGGGACCATCAAGAATTTTTCGGAATTTATTTCATTTAGGAGACCCCTTGAGCAGTTGCTAGCTTAATGGTGTGTATTAAATATAATCTAGAATTATATATATATATATATATATATATATATATATATATATATATATATATATAATTGGAAATAGATTAATAAAAAGAAAAGATTAAGAAAAGAAAAGAAAAGAAAAGAAAATAATAATATTACTAATAACTATTAATAACTAACTTAAGCAACCATTCCAACAATTTCCAATAGCAAAAGCCACCACAGCCAACCCACATAAAGCAGCCGCTACCTTTTAGATTCCCACAGCCCACTTTACAGCCGAGCAAAATAAAGCAAAGTCCCTTGTAGCAACTACACAGCAAACCATACCATACCCGACGGAACCCCCCCCCCCATTTCCCTTTTATATATATATATATATATATATAAACTTGTTTCAAATAAAACCCTAAACCTAAATCATCCAAACCCTTCCTCTTCCCATCTAGACCTAGAAAGTGCCGTCACCGCAGCCGGAGAACCCCGCCAGGCCGTCCAAATAGATCCCGACGACCGTGACCCCGTGCACTGCAGACTCGCTCAACCAAACGCCGTCCCGTCTTCACCTGTATGCTCACCCCTTAACCCTCTTCCATATCTATATGTTAGTAGATCTCGAACAACACATAACCCTAGGCAAAAATAGCACCAAAGTTGGCAGAAACAGACCGAATTCTGGGATCGCATAAAACTGCAGTGACCACCCATGTTTCAGAGTTCGTATCTCCCACCACAGAGATCCGAATTCAATAATTCTCTTTGGTATGCGTAGACCACTTGATCTAGTTTAATTTCTGTTAAATAACCCTAGATTATTAACTGCTGTAGACAGAATTAAATTCGTCGGAAAATCCCGCGAACCTATTTTTTCATATTTCCAAAAGTTGTGAAACGGAGCGCGTCCCGCCAAACGGGACCGCCCCGCCGTGTACCAAGTGTACCGAACGGTGCACGCAGCGTAACCGGACATGTAAAAATTTACGGAAACTGATTCGGCTGCGTGTGCGCGTCGAAATCAGTCCGTATCCGCGGACACACACCGTGTCGTAACTTTTGTGGAAGTCACACGCATTTTCTGCACGCGCGTCAGATTGTGACGAAACTTGTGCCACTGGACTCGTGGTAATGCGATGGTCCTGTGACCCAATTTTTACGCAATTCTGAGATGGTTGACCAAGTCGCCAATTGGCAGGCCCTATAGTTGACTTTTTGGACGAAATTGTGTTTGACTTATCGGAATCCATATTTGGACATACCGTTGGGTTCGTATTAACATTTAGAGTTGTTTGACCTATAATTTGTCCCATTTAGAGACTGTTATCCTTGGCAGACTTTTTGGTGCAAAGTGGACACACGTGGACCCCACTTTTATTCGAAATTATCGTTTTGCCCCTGTGTCCAAATTGGAAGAAAGGAAAGTACTTTTTATCTATTTTGCTTATTCTGGGAATGTTGATGATATTTATTTCAACAACCGGAGATATTTGTTCTGCGGCCATAGCTTCTGATCCTGTGTGTTGGACTTCGGGACGTTACACTTTACAGCTTTCTTGCAAGGCAAGATACCTTGCCAAATTATTTACAGTACTTTTGTATGTTATTTATATTTCTGTATATTCATTGCATTTCTGTATATTTCTTGCATGTGTAGTTCTCTTTCAGTCATTACTATATATTATATGTGTTGACACACACTTGACACCTAGTATCATGAGAGGACAATCATTAGGCGTATGGGCTTTTAACCACTCTGGTAAACCGTAGTATATAGTTCGCACTACGGGCGTATGTCACGTTGGTCGCTACCCCCGCGGTATGTCGATTTATGGAGTCTCGCTGGTCGCTACCCCCGTGGTATGTTGATTTCTTATGTCCATTTACGGGTGTGTGAGTTGTGAGGTAGATCGAGTAGCCTACCCTTGCCCATACGTCGAAAAGTTGTCCTCATTTGCATTCAAATAAATTGTCTTGTACAGCATACTTAAATATTTTCAAACATTATGCATGTTTACTGTATTCAAATTGGCTCATTTTTCTGTATCTTGTTACGTCCCTCTGAGGACCTGGTCCCCTGCCAGGTATATCTGTTCTTGAGTATTTGCAGGAGCGCAGAATTGGATGGTTATATATGTTTTATGGATGTCTTCTCTCCGAGCCCCATAATTGTTAGCTGGTATTCCTATTGTATTTATTGTGTTGTACTTTTTCATTCTAGTTGGTAATGAATTTGTTTCCATCCAACTATCATCCTTAGATACTTATGTTGAGATCTAGTTATATAGATGCTAGTTATTCATTTATATTGATTTTTTGTGGATGAGATTTAGATTATACCTTGTGACTTGTGACATATGTTTATACCACTTATGGATTGATATTCATATTACAGCGTACGTATGGATTTTGGTTCCCATATATTGGAGTTGCCATATCCAGGCGGCTGGCATGCTTACGTGTCCTAGTCCTACGTATTTTTGGGACTGGGGCGTGACAGTGACTCCTTTACACTTTTCCTTCTTTGGCCGTGAGCTCCGGTGGAGACACGAGTCGTGATGACCCCTTATATATACTGTAGGCCTATGACGATCGAAAGACGTTATGACCCAGGTCCCTGGATCTCCGAGAGATCTATACTTATCCCATTATTTTAGCCAGATAGTCTATACGTAGGAAAGTTGTTCTTAAATTGTATATCACATAGACAGGTTAGGTAACCATGTTGGATGATTACTTTCAGTACATTATTAGCATGCTTCTATGTATCTTGTTACGTTCCTCTGAGGACCTAGTCCCTTTCCAAGTGTAGGCGATCATAACTATTCGCAGGAGCACGGATCAGGACTTGCTACTTCGTTCTCTTTCGAGGAGATTTTTTCTTTGATAATCTCTTATCATTAGATAATGTACTTATTATATTACTTTTTATATTCTAGTTTGGTAGTAGATTTGTATACATCCAACTATTAGTTCTTTTCGCCTATGTCATACTTGATTTAGTTATATAGTTGGTTGGCTATTCTTTTCTATTTGATTTTGTGGATAAAATTTAGTTATTTCCTGTGACTTGTGACAATTATATATCACTTGTGAATTATTATTCATAATACAGCATACGTATTTGTTATGGTTTCCATATATTGGAGTTTTTATATACATACGACCGACTTGCTTACGTATTCCTAGTCCTACGTATTTTGGGATTGGGGCGTGACACCATGCTTGTGCTGGAGAAATAATATAATAATATCATATGTCGCATAGTATAGGAGGCATTCTCAATGCATAATCCAAAATATGTAATCTAGTAGCATGTAGCATGTTATGTCGCACCTCAGTGCATATTTATAACACATGTACACGTAGGACATAGTAATTGTATTAGCACAGATACAAAAAACTAGGTTGATTTACCAAACATACAGTTGGTCTTATGAGCCTTATCACACTGGGACACATAGCTCATGTTATGCACATAGCTGGTTAGTCGCTTATGACATAGTCAATTCTAGCATAAGGTCATGTCTAGCACAAGGTCAGGTTACTAGGTCCATTCTTCCTTAGGATCAATCACAAGCAATTGTCAAGACCAACCACTCATAACAAAGAACATTCTATAAAAAATGGCTAAGCTGCGTGCACAATTTGCATATGAGACAGTTGTCGCATGGACTATCGACCGCATGTTGCACCAGGCCGCATACTACCCCAGGCCGCATACTACCGCAGGCCGCATATGGCTCCAAGACACATACTATCCCAGGCTGCATGCTCCTCTAAGCTGCATGCTCGGGACAAAAGTTACTCTCTTGGAACAAGTGCCGAAGTGATATGTCATAAAAGTGACTGAAGTAATGGATGTGACAAGCCATAAAGTTTGTCAGAGAGAAAAGAAAAAATTATGAAATGATGTGCCAAACAAACAGTCATGCGTCCGAAGAAAAGTGGCCACATACTCTGCTAGCAACATATAACACTCGGCCTCATATTGCTCTTTTGGACTTAGCGAATTTCTCATTCATTTAGCGAGTGAAAACACAAAGAGTTCAATGATTAGCTCCAGAGCACTTGTGTAAAAGGCAGTCATGCATCCAACAAGATGGACACATGCTGGTCAGTATGCGGTAAAGATCTTAGGCTACATAGTACTCTCGGCCGCATAACTCGCTGACCACATGAAGACTTCCTCTTCTCCAAACAGCAGGTTCGGCCATGCGAAAGTTCCAAAAACTAAAATTTTGTTTTGTCCATAAAATCCTCATTTTATGTCCAGATCAAGTGAACCAAAAGCTTAAACGCTTGAAATTAGAAGCTCTATCATGTAGCAAAAAATAGTTTTCAAAAATACATGTTTAATAGATCAAAACCAAGAAAAACTCATAAAATCCATAAAAATCCTAAGTTAGAAATATAGATATACTCAATTTCATCCATCAAAACTAAAAACTCCAAGTATTAGAAGTGTTTATAATCACATTGCACACATATTTGACTAAAAAATACAGGAAAAGAACAAGAATCAAAAATTAAGATGTTTTTCCATGTAGTGTAAGTTGTATTTGCCTAAATGAAGGAAGGAGAAAAAATGAGAGAATAAGGGAGGAGAGAGAAATAAGTTAACTTATATATTCTAGGGTTGAGGGTTGAACCAAGGATTCACTCATAACCAAACCATCCTAACAATTAAACCATGAGTCTAATTGAACCAAAGAATGGGTCTAGTCTCCATGACATGCAACCTAATTACCCTACAAGCAATAAATAATATAAGAAGAAAAACTAATACGTTCCAAATACATATATTCAAAATGGGGAGTGACAAAAGTTCACTCCTTGGTACAAGTCCTGAGTGACGGCCAATAAATTTATGTCAGAGAAGTGACTTAAGTGATGGACGTGATAATCCATAAAGTTTGTCAGGAAGAAAAGACAAATTTGTGGAAAAATATGCAAGCAAAGCAAGGTTATGCATCCAAAAGAGAAGAGGCGGATAGGGTCACTGCTGCATAAGTCCGCTTGCCGCATGCTCTAATTGTTGCATAGATGTCGCTTGCACTTAGTGAATGTCTCATTCGTTCAGCGAGTAAAACACAAGCAGTTCTGTTACTTACGAATTTTCCAAGTACTTAACTCCAGAACACTTTATGTAATAATCAGTCATGCATCCAATAAGATGGGCGTATGCTATGATAGCATATGCGACAAAGAGTCCAGGCCGCATAAGGATTATGACACATAGAACTCTCGGCCACATAGATGATGGCCGCATGAGAACTTCGTCTTCTCTAGACAGCAAGTTCAGCCAGGGCAAAAGTCTCAAAACCAAATATTTTTTCTTCATAAAACTTTATTTTAACTCCAAATTAAGTGAAACAAAAGTTAAAATCGCATAGAATTGAATGCTCTACACATGAAATAATTAGTTTCCAAAGATACTAAGTTTAAGTAGATCAAAACCAAGAAAAACTCATAGAACCAAAGAAAACCCCAATCTTCAAATATAGATCTACTCATATCCATCCATCAAAATCAAAAACTCCAACTAATAAACTGCTTAGAATTATAATATACACATATTAAACAAATAAAATGCAAGAAAAAATAAGAATTTAAATCTAAGGGTTTCTCCATGTCATTCAAGGTGTACTTGCCTAAAATGAAGAAAGAAAGAAAAATAAGAGAATGAGGGAAGAGAGAGAAAGAAGTTGACTTATATAGTTAGGGTTGAGGTTTAGACCATGGGTTCAACTCATGACCAAATTATCCTAAACAAATAAACCATGAACCAATCTAAACCAAAGAATGGGTCTAGTCTTCATGCAACCTAATTAACATGCAAGCAAGAAATAATACGCTCCAAATACGTATATCGGGAATGGGAATTGACAACGATCAAGCCCCCTTTTAAGAAAAAAGGTACTCCCTAACCTGAAGTAAACATGCTTGTGAATGGGTCTTCTAGTTCCTTCATTTCTGTGAGCTATCAACCCTCAGTCAATAGATTTTTATGATTTTGATGATTGGTGGCTAAATTCTTGAGCTAATATTCACTCTTCATTTGGTCGCTCCTATTTTTCAAACTATCAGAAATCAGGTGAGGGAGGTATAACTTTGGTAGATGGCTTACCGGCACAAATAATAGGAAGATGACAAGTAGATATGAAGTTGACATCAGGAAAAGTTCTATATTTTTATAATGTACTTTATGTGCCAACAGTAAGAAAGAATCTAGTTAGTGGGTTTCTTCTTGTAGAGTCAGAATAAAAGATTGTAATAGAGGCTAATAAAGTTAAAATTCTAAGAATGATTCATTTATTGGAAAACGTATTATTAAAGATGGATTACTCATTCTTATTTCTATCAATAATATATGTGATTATTCACTTATTGTCTCTAATATGGAATCTTAAAATGCCTGGCATAGTAGATTAGGTCATATGAACCTAGGTTCTCTTAGAAGAACGATAAACATAGACTTCATTCACAAGCTCCAATAAATGATAAACATAAGTGTAAGATTTTTGTTCAAACTAAACACAATAGACGATATTTCAAATATGTATATAGAAATTCTATTTTGTTTAATTAATTCATAGTGATGTAAGTGATTCAAATAGGGTTTTGACTCAAAATGGTAGAATTTTTTTTGTTACATTTATAGATAATTGTTCAAAGTATTGTTATACCTACCTTCTCAAGACCAAATATGAAGTCCTTGATAGATTCAAGGTATACAAATCTAAAGCTGAGAATCAATTAAAGAGAAGATTAAAATACTAAGATCGGGTCATTATGGAGAGTATATCTCAAATGATATGACTAAATTTTGTGAAACAATAGAATAATTCATGAGGTAACTGCTCCTTATCCACCATAGTCTAACTGAGTAGATAAAAAAAAAATCATAATCTATTAGATATGGTGAATGCTATACTTCTAAGATCATGTGCTCCTAATAATTTATGGAAAGAATCTTTATTATTGGCTTGCTATATCCTGAATAGGATCCCTAGTAAATCAAGGAATTAGACCCCCTATGAATTATGAAATGGTAGAACTCCTAGAACTAATTATCTTAAAGTTTAGGAATGCCTATCAAAAGTAGAATTTTCTGAACCTAAAAAGGGAAAGATAAGATCTAAAACTATAGATGTAGTGTTTATAGGATTTCCTATAGATAACAATGTTAATAGATTTCTAGTGACATACTATGAAGTAAATAAAATCACCAATAACACTATTATTGAATCTAGAGATGTAGTTTACTTTGAGACTATATTCCAATATAAGTATAAAATTTTAATTTCTTTAACCACTTATACTCTTGCACCTTCAACTAGTTCTCATGTTTAGACATCTAATTCACATCCTAAAATAGAAAAAAAAAAAGGTAAAAGGTGCAAAATAGGTAGAATTGAAAGAATTTAGGAGAATGATTCTTTATTTATTTGATAGACGGTGATCTCTCAACTTGTAAAGAGGCAATATCTTCTCTTGATGCTCCTTTTGTGAAAAGAGGCATTAACAATAAAAATAATTCTATCATGGAGAACTGTACATGGTTTTCAACAGGCTTGCATTCAGACAGTGAGCACATAGGTTATAAGTGGATCTTTAAAAAGAAACTTAGAGCCGATGGTACTGTAGAAAAATATAGGGTTAGATTAATAGCTAAGGTTTCACTAAAAAAAGGATTATATTATTTTAACATCTACTTTTCTATATGTAGGATTACCACTATTCTAATACTCATAGATTTAGCTTCAATTCGTGATATGCTAATCCATCTAAAAACTATATTTCTAAATGGAGATCTAAAGAAAAAGATCTATATGGAGCAACCCGAAGGGTTCATTATTAAATGAAAGAAAAAAGTTTGCAGATTAGTAAAAAAATATTATATGGCCTAAAATAACCTCCTAAGTAGTGGCATCACAAATTTGACAAAGTGATTCTAGAATATGAATTTATAACAAACGAGCATGATAAATGTGTATATTAAAAAATTTATAGATGGAAGTTGTGTCATTTTATGCTTATATTTAGATGATATCTTAATTATAGGATCATCTCTTGATTTTATAAATGATACTAAGAAATATATGTCTAGTAAGTTTGATATAAAAGATTTAGGAGAAGCCAACTTGATTCTAGGAATGTAAGTGTCTAACCAAAGCGGTTATACTCTATCCTAAGCTCATTCCATAAAGAAAATGATAAAAAAAATTGATTTCTATGATAAGAAATCTCTCTTTACTCCTTTGACAGTAGTATTATTCTTAAGAAGAATGAGGGATCACTTGTGGAACAACATACATACTCACAGATGATAGGTTCTCTTTTGTATTTAACAAATATGACTGGACCTGATATTTGGAAGTAGGCGAGCGAGCGAGTTAGCGAAGAAGCTTAGGCGAGCGAAGTGAGGATAAGAGAGCGGTGTTGTTGTTAGAAGACTAAGTAGATATAATAGCTAGCAACTGAAACAAGCTTTATTGGTATGCATTAGAAAGAATATTTGGATATCTTAAGGACACTCTAGATTATAAATTGTACTATACTTGATACCTTGATATTATATAAGATTGTTTAGATGCAAATTGGATATCAGACCCATGTGATGTAAAATCCACTTCTAGATATGTTTTTATACTCTAGGAGGAGCTACAATCTCTTGGGGTTCATGTAAACAAGCTATCATAGCTAGGAGTACCATGGACTATAAAATGATAGCTTTAGACACTACTTGTACTAAAGCTGAATAACATAGAAATTTTATTATGCATATCACTAATAGAGGGGATGCGGGCCTAAATAAAATATCACTGCCAAAGTTGAAAAATGGTCATGACATGCACCAAATAAATGCAAGCAAGAGGTATTGAAGCTATACACTATCCCTACACTAGGAATTTTTTTTAGAGAGAAGTGTAAGATCAATTTTTTGTTTGCAATATAGCAAGTATATATTAGTGAACTGTTATTAATAATTCTTTTTTAGGTTTGAAACAGTGTTTTAAAAATCGGACCGAAGATCGATCCGGCCAAGGCATTGGGTTGAGTCAAATCGGTTCTACCAGTGGTTCTACCACTGGGTTAAACTAAGAGGTCCAAGTTTAATCCCTTTTGTACATTAATTTTTACCAAAATATTCATTTATAATAAAATTTTGGAAAAAAAAAAGTGCAATATAGCAAGTATATATGATTGAACTGTTATTAAAAATTTATTTTTAGGTTTGAAACAGTGTTTTAAAAATTGGACCGGAGATCGATCCGGCCAAGGCACTGAGTTGGGTCAAACCGGTTCAACCAGTTGGTTCAACCAGTGGTTCTACTATTGAATTAAACTAAGTGGTCCAAGTTTAATCTCTTATGTACACTAATTTTTACAAAAATATTTATTTGTAATAGAATTTTGAAAAAATAATGGGTCAATACTGAATCGAACGGAAAAAAATAATCGGTTCATGGATTAACTGGTTGAACCGGCCAGTCCGATCCTGTTTTTAAAACTCTGTTTTGAAAGTTTGAGACATAAATTACATGGGTTGTGTGGGGAGGCACTTGTAGTCTCCTTGCGTAGGGACAGAGTGGATTGGTGATCCATGCACTAAGCTTAGATTTGTATTGTTGATAAGTCAATTGCTAGTACTGTCGATATTCTACTGGCTGTCTAGCTTCAAGGCATGGGGCTCCATGTATAGAAAATCCAAATTATCATTAGCCCTTTGGTTTTTTAAGCACATGGGTTCTATGATTGTACATACCTACTATAATTGGCATGATAATTTAATATCATGAAGAATGGGATCTTCATTACTTATATTAGAAAAGTATTCGTCTCGGAATTACTAAAACGTACTGTTGGGCTTAGATAGAATATTGCTCTTCTTGGAAATGGCATGCACGATATATAACAGGACCCTTTATTTAGTTTTCTTATGCACGTCTTTCGGTAATCTACTGTTGAAACAGTTACTTAAGCGAGATCAGTTAACGCGGACGTTTTGAGAATAATTTATGCTTATTTATTTGAAATTTTATGACGTCTCACTTACTAATATAATTTTATAATGGGTCAACGAAATATGAGTCATAATATTCATTTTTCTACATGAGTCAGACACATGTGAATTAATAGTAATATAGTATATGGAATGTGAAAGTTTATTCCTATTGGTCCGCATGTGCATAACTCGTGTAGCAAAATGAACTCTATGGCTCATATCTTGTTTATCCTTTTATAATTACTTCTAAAATAAAAAAATTTATTAGATGTCACCATCTTTCTCGGCGCACTTTAGTGCATGTTGTCTTTGGCGCATGTTGGTTTCTAACGTGGCCTTTGTTTATACCGGACTCGTGATTTGTGGAGAATAGTGGGTATGGTTGGGTTGGTGGCATGCGTGGCTTGGATGGGTTTGAGTGATCCAACGGTCCACATCTCAAACCTAAACTTATATATATTTTCATTTCTCACTCTGCTCATTATTTTCTTTCTATTTCTCTCTCTTAGATTTTCTCTTGAGGCAAGTACATCTTGCACAAGAGAAGAACCATGGATTTATGCATGTTTTAATTCTTAATAATTCTTATATTTTTTCTAGCTCATGTTATTGGGACCGAGCTCCCCTTATCTTTAATACTTGTCGTCCTTGATTTTCTTTGTTGGAATTGCATGGACCAGAGTTTGGGTCTATGGATTCACTTTTATTTTCTTGGAGATTGATCTCCCAAAATTTTATATTTTACAAAACTAATTAGCTTATAGTACAGAGCACCATATTTTATGTAACTTTATTTTTGGTCATGCTTATTTTCGAGTCCAGCTAAGATCAATGATAAAACTTGATACAATTCGTATACAAAATGGCTTACAAGAGAAGAATAACAGTGCTCTGCGAAAAGTATGCAAGAGAATCTCTTTGACGTTGAAATACGTATATTTTATTTTGGGCGCATTGGTATGCTGTCCCAACTTCTCGTGCGTACTAATCATTCTGCACTTAGTCTCTTAACAAAAGTGCACCAGTCACACTTCTTGTGTAAGTGGCGCACTTTTGAAAGAAAATCCAGTTAGCGCACTTTGGTATGTATTAAATCAAAGTTCTCCCTGAAAAATCAAGGAAAAGTGCGCCACAGTCAGTCCGGACACTTTCTTCAAGTTGGCAATCTGGCGCACTTTTTCTATGTTTCATCAGCCGGCGCACTTTGCTTACGTTTGGTAGCTCGCGCACTTTTTTCTCTTCGTTTCTTGAGGGACAAAGCTTTGGTTGGTTTCTCGTTTTCTGTGTTATTGATTTGTGTGCTCCTCGACTAACATGTTTCTCGACTGTCGAGCTTTGACCTGAGATTGTGTATTTTGTCTTGTAGCTAGTTTGCTCGCGCACTTTTTTTGAAAGCACGCTTTATTCTTACCCGCGCACTTTTGTAAAGTGCGTCGTGTTGGTCAACTTGACAAAGTGCGCCACTCTTTGTAGCTCACGCACTTTCTTGCGGAAGTGCGCCAACCTAGTTTTGTTCGTTTGTGCACCAACCTAGTTTTGGTCGTTTGTGCGCCAACCCTGCATTTGTTCGTTTGTGCGCCTATTGTTTCCTACGCACGTTGACCCCGTAGATGTGGTCCTATATGTACTTGTTTTTTACTAATTGGTTTACTTTTCCTTGATCACCTTATTATACGTTGGATATAATAAGAGGCGTAGTTCAACTCAGGTGACGTTCTGTAACCCCGATCCTTGTTTGGTTTAAGGGTTGTGGATCTGGTCTAGAGGGGTTCTCGCACTACTCTTATTCTCATTCATCGATATAATAAATTAAAAAATTATATGGGACCAGTATTAAACTATCATGTCTTGAATTACCTGCTATCTGATAACTTGTCCATGATCTAGATACTAGAACTTGTTCCTGCCCTGACTATTGTATCCGTGCTGATACACTTGATCGCACCGAGAGTGCTACTATATATATATATATATATATATATATATATATATATATATATATATATATATATATATAGTTAGTCGTCGTGCCACATACTCCTGCTACGTGATATATGTTATTATTTTCATGCACGGATCTAGTAGTTGGACAATGATTTTATCATGGCTAGATAGTATTGATTGTTGCATCACACTTGGGTGAATTCAGATATAAATTTCGAGTGACAATATGGATTCATATCAAGAGTGTCCGTACTTAAGGTACATCTAAGAAGGAATATTCATGTGACCACGGCATGACATTCTAACTAACCTAGGGTTAAGTAGGCAACTTAATTGTATAGCACTGGGAGGGACAATATCTCGAGATCGTGTATGTCAAACCACCCTAAATTAGTTGGGAGTAAAGGCTGGCCACTACAGATACTGTATATCATCTGCACTAGTGGATTGTAGTTTCTGATTTAATTATAAGATTGAGCCAGTATCTTTCCTATAGAAAGCCTGGAAATGTTACGGATTATTAATTAGCTATGGGCCCTTGTGAGGGACTGGTGCATCATTTACATATATTCTTGCTTGTATATCATTGGTTCAGCCAGCCCTGCTCGATTATGGCACGATCTGAGGATACTCATATATTTTATTACTAGGATAACCCAGAGATCACATATCAAGCCGTAATACATGATTAGTCGTCTAATTTGCTTATATAGGTGACTAGCCAGGAAAGTGGGCTATAGAGGCATGATGATTCAACCCATGTCCTTGTTGGATGTTGGGTTGCATCGTTGTGTTACGATACTCCATGGACTGAAGCTATATTATTTTTTCCTTATTATATCTTTGCTTGTGTATTGCGACTTCTGTTGAGTAGAATTAGGGGCATAGGCTGTTGTGGCTTGATAGTTCAACTCATGTCCTTGTTTGGTTATTGGGTTGCACTGTTGTGTTACAATAAACTGTTGACCAAAACTACGATGCAGAATATTTTAGCTTGACCATAATCAAGGGACATATTCTATCTTGATATGATATGGCACTTTCTATCCTTCTTTGGTGAAGGGGTATCGTTTCATGTCATGGATGGAATATATGTCATTGATTGTTGGCTCATTCATCTTATGCTACAGATCTGGTTTTGTTTTTTCATTTCATGCTTCATTTGTGGTACTTGCTATTTGGGGTCTAACCCCACTGGTTTTGGATGGCCAAGTTTAGAGCCAGCACCGGAGGATCAAACTTACTTCTTCCTCACTGATGGTACGCACCAGAAGGATGGCTGGTAAGGGTGACGAGTAGATTTTTTGTTTCACTGCTCGTCTTTTGTAAACTATATTCTTTTGGACGTTTAGCTAACCAGTACATGTTACCTAACAAATTTGGACACTAGTTTCCTACATGACTGTATTTATACTTAGACTATAGTTGACTCACTATCATATATACTTTTGATTGTGTATCTGGCATATCAACTTGTATTGCTAGAACTCTAGAACCTTCTGATGCGACGTTTGTGACGTTTTACAGCTTATTCTGAAATGTTCTATGTTATTGCTACTTGATTGAGTGATTGAGATATAGAAGTTCCTGACCCTAGGAGACTTGATTGTAGTATGCACCCCTTCGTCTCTAGACAACCTTAACACATTGCGGGTTACTTCGGTACTTCGTAAGGTGCGGTTGGCTAAGTCATTCTCCCCACTTTCCATTATTTTGGATCTGGGGTGTGGCATTAGACTAACATTCTATTTTTCTCATGGACGATATTTGACCGTAAAAGTCTTTCCTTTCTCCATTTACGTTGTCCTAAAGTTCAAAAAATTCAAAATACTAGTATTATACCATTACAAAGTCATCCAATAATGTCCTGAAAACATGGAAAGAAAGATAAAAATAATAACGTACAGCTCATGTTGGTCGTATAATACTTGTATTTTGAATTTTTTTAACGTTTTGGGACAACGCAAATGGAGGAGAGATTTTCACGGTCAAATGAACATTGTCCATAAGAAAAGTGGAATGTAAGTCTAATAAACACCTTATTTTAGGGTTAAGTACAAAATTATATTAGTAAGTGGAAAGAAAATCAACCCTATATTTTTTTCAAAAAATTACTAAAGTTATTTGTATTAATTTATTAAAATTGAACAACGGTCCTAGATTCCATGTCCCAAGGACAAGGGGTGTCAATAAGCGAAGCTCTTCGAGCTACTTTGAATTTAGTGGTTGTTTTGTTCGTGAATTTGGAAAGCGGAAGTGGTCAAAATCATAATTTTAGACCATTTTACATGTTTCGTTGAAAGATTTGCAGACAAAATTTATTGTAATTTGAAATGAATAGTAAATTTTGTCAGTCACAAAATTGGAGTTTTGCGATCTAATTTTTTCTCCAAAGTGGGACGTTGAAGTAAAAATTCTCATTTTTACAATGCATGTTTGGTTGAAGGATTACGTCCTCTCTATTTTAAAAAAATATTTACTATTCATGTCATTTCAAAAAAAAACATATATTTTTTTACTTACTTTAACAACCAACTAAACACCAAATTTAGAATTTTCACGTCTAATATTTACTTCTTCAAATTACCCAAACAAAATAGTTCTACTTCGTCCAACTTCGTCAAAATATGTACAAAAAATACTAATTTTTAAATTTTCTACATTGTCCCACATTGTGGAACCATAAAGCCCTTTAGTTAACTAAAAAAACTCATGAACTAAACTTTTTGAATTCAAGAGTACAATATTCAGTCTAAAAATAGATTCGTTAGCCAACAAGTTTGAACCTATTTTACTTCAAGAGCACGATATTTAGTATAAGAATAGACCGGTTACACAAAGTCTGGACGTAAACTTAAAACCTAGAGATATACAGTTGTTAACTCCTACGCAGCTTGTTTTTATTTAGGCTAAATTCAACTTGATACACTCAATTATTACTAATATTCAACTTGGCACCCTCAACTATAATAGGTACTAATTTGATATCCAATTTTTTTTGGGACCAAATTGTCCCTTCCCTTCCCCCCTCTTTGGGCTAGCCGGTGGGGGCCTGGGCGGTGGGCTAGTTGGCGGTGGGCGGACACGCAGGCTTCGGAGGTGGCATGCGGTGTGAACTGGCTGGCGGACACGCGCATCTGCGGCGGGGTGACGTGTGGCACAGGCGTGTGCCCTGGGGGCGGGGTGGTGAGCGTCAAAGGTGCACCCGAGGGCAGATGGCGGGGTGGCGCGTGGGCGATCGTGCGGCGCGGGCAGGAGGGCACGCCGGCGAGAGTGCAGCGTCGGTAGTGGGGGGTCACCGGGGCGGATAGGGGGGGGGGGAGTGGTCAACGGTGGGTGGAGGGGAGGGGGTTGTCGACCGGGGGGAGGGGGTGGGGAGGGTGTTTGGTGGGGCGGTGGCTGCTAGAGAAGCAGCCGCGGTGGGGGTTGGGACGTGCGGCGGGGTGGAGAGGGTCACAAGCGCGCGCGCGGATTGTGTGGGGGCGTGCGTCACAGGTTCGCGCGAGAGCGAGCAGCGGGGTGGCGCGTGGCCGGGCGCGCGTTGCGGGCAGGCGGGCACCTCAGTCGAGCGTCCGTTGCTTGTAGGAGGGGTTGCCGGGGAGGGTTAGGAGTGGTCCTCGGCGGATGGAGGGGAGGGGGGTGTTGACGGGGGTGGGAAGGAGGGGGTGTTCGGGGGAAGGGGGGGGGGGTGGCTTCCATAGAAGAAGCCGGAGTGGGGAGTTGAGGGGTGGAGGAGGGGGAGGATAATTTAGGAATAACAAATTTTATGAATATTAAGTTAAAAATATTAGTTGAGATAGGGGATTAAGTTAATACATATCAAATTTAAGGGTCCCAAGTTGAACATTAGTGATAGTTGAGAGTATTAAGTTACAATTTAGCCTTTTATTTATATAAGGAAATCAATGTGTGTTGAAGCTCAAGAGCGTGGTTTTTGAAACCAACCAGACTAATATATATATATTAATTTTTTTCATAAATATATAGTTCTACCAGTTTAAAATGCAAAAAATTTAAAAAAATAAAATAAAAAATATTTAAATTATAAATAAGATAATAAGTTGAGCAAATTTCAAACAAGATAACATGCGCCAAATATATTGACGTGCACTCATGTCGTCAATTGCAATGGCAATATAAATGCAAGTTATTTTTTCTTTTTTCGAAAACACAGTCTCCGAGAACATAAATACTTGTAAAAAATAATGTCACCAATTTCACCACTAAAAACTCAATTTCATCACTAAAGTTAAAAGCAGATAACATGTCGTGGAAGCATTGGCGACATAAATATTTTAAAAAAATCGTTACTAAAAGTCCAATTTCGTCACTAAAATTCGTCGCTAAATGCCAATTTCGTCACTAATAGAATAGTTTTGTCGCTAATATTTAAAATTTACATTACTTATTTTCTTATTTACTTTCATGTCGCCAATGCTTCTGGTGACATGTTATCTTATTTAAAATTTACATCACTTATTTTCTTATTTATAATTTCAATATATTCGTTATCTTTTTCAAAATTTTATGTTTAAAATGTTTAGCACTATATATTACTTAGTACTTCAAAGTACAACAATTGTTTATTTTTCAATAATATACAATGCACTTTAAAGTACTGTCATTTATTTTTTATCACTTTAAAATTCACTATAAATGTATGAATAAACTATTTTGCACTCAAATACTATGACATTATTTTAAACACAAATCCACTCGTATAAATAAAAAATAAATAAAACCATCAAATACCCTTATTTCAATACAACAAAAAAACTATTACATACTGAAGTTCACCTTCACATAAGAATAAAATAAAAAAAATGTTTATTTATTCGAAAGCTAGTTTTTTGGGCAACATAAATTATTTAACTGTTAATTTTTAAGGTAAATGCTTATTTTTGGCACTGAAAAGTATTTTATAATTTGGAAACTTTTGTTTTTGGTTTCTAGAACTAAAGAAAATCGAAAGAATAAGAGTTGTTTGGATATATTTTGTAATAATTAAATCTGTTGAAGATTACAATAGTATTTTTTTTTTTTTTTTTTGTACTTACAAGCTAACTGGTAAATAATAAGCTCAAGATATGAGCTTACACTTTACCATTTATAAAGAGAATAACTATATAGTTATTTGCACTTTAAAGTAAAAAAAAAAAAAATACTTTAAATTAGTGTATTCCATACTTTTTTTTAGTACTTTAAATTGTTCAACATTATCTAGTGCAAAAAACAAATACCCTCAAACTTCATGAAAGTCCAACCTTAGTTCAAGGAATTTAAGATGTGAAGCTAATATAAATGGAAATACTATGTACTCTTGGAATCAGAAGAATGAAAACATTTCTTCCATCGGATATTCCACTGGATATGATGATATGGTGAATCAAGTAAAACACGATGGTTGTAGAACCATGAAAAAAAATGAGACAATCTCGTCTAAAGGCCAAACTTGCAGATTAGCTTAGCAAAAGGATATAGTCACCCCGCATAAATCCAACCCTCACAGAATCGGCTCAGTAAACGAAATGACCATTCTGCATAAAGCCAACCTAGCAGAACATTGCAAAATTCGACTCAGTGAAGGAAATGTCCGTCCTGCAAAAAAAAATCTCACAGAATTCTCGAATAGATGTGGGTGTTAGATTTGTTTACCCATGTGATTCAATAAAGACAACTCTTTTGTTTAGTCCCACATGAAAAATTAGAAATTATTTTTTTTCCATATATTGCTTTACCCTCTTGGTGCGTAAGTGGGCTTTGTAGGGGATGGGCTAGATCTCTTCCAACCCGCGAGCGGGTGTGCGATTTAACTCGCGTTTTTACGCGTTTATTAGTCGCGCACTTAGCACTTTATTTTTTATTAGTCGGAACGGACACGGGTATAAATGTAATTTCATAACCTATTTTATTTTATTTTTTATTTCGTTGGTTTGGTCTGGTGGGTTGCTGGTCTTCCGCGGAACCGTTCTCACGTAATCCCATTACGGAAAGAGTGAGAAATGTTACGTGAGAGATATATGCGGGATACGATCATGAGATCTGAGAAAAGAAATCAGTTTCTTCCTTCTCTCTCTGTTCGGAACGAAAGAAAATCGTACAAAGACGAAAAAGAAAAGAAAAATTCCAGAACATAAATTCCTCCAAAAACTCCATCGTCCAATCTCTCTTCTTCGGACAAGGTTGTGATCGTTCGTGAGATTCGCCACCGGGTGCACGGTGAAGTGGATCGAAGGATTCGTTGTATCTTGGGGATAGCGCGTAACGTGCCTCGAATCCTCTACTATTTTCTGTCTTTAATTTTACATCTTCCAATTTGCATCCTTTAGCAATTTTTTCAACAATTTAGGAATTTTTCCAACAATCTTAGAATAGAAATTTCTAGCTTCTGTCTACTTTCTATTTTCTGTTTGTGAAAATTTCTATCTACATGATGAACACCACCGTAGAAGAACTGTCTACTAACATTCATAACTCCTCCAAATCGGAGAAGTTTGATGGCCTGAACTTTAAGAGATGACAGCGTAGGATGACCTACTGGCTGACTTGCTTGAAACTGGTTAAGGTTCTCAAAGAACTGAAAATCCAACCTGACCTACACGAACCTACCAGGACCTATGAATTAGAGTCCTATAATGAGACAGACTTTATCTGTCACGGTAAAATTCTCAGTTGTCTTTCTGACACGCTCTATGATATATATTGCACTACCTCTACATCCAGAGAGCTTTGGGAAGCTCTCGATAAAAAATACTCCAATGAAGAAGCGGGTTCTGAGATTAACATTATTGACAGATTTTTCGAGTTTAAAATGGTAGATGAGAAGTCTGTTATTGAACAGACTAATACCCTTCAAACTATCATACACGAGATATCTCAGAAAGATATGCCATTTGTTGATAAGTTTCTAATTGCTGCATTCATTACTAAAGTTTTCCCATCCTGGAAGGAATTTGGTTTAAAACTAAAACATAATAAGGAACCCATGTCTTTAGACGACCTGTTCGTATCCTTCCGCATTGAGGAAGAAGGTAGAACTAGAGATTAGGAACCTCTAAGTACTGAATTCGAGGCAAAGTTACACATTGTTGAAACCAAGGGAAAGCTTAAGGGCCAACCCTATCAACAGAGGAACAACTCCCAGAACAGGAACCCTGCAAAGAAACAGTTTCTTAAGCTAAGAGCTGTGATTGGAAAAGACAACAGACCTAAGCGGAAATGTTACAACTGTGGTAAGCCTGGTCATTTTGCTAGGCAATGCCGCCACAGGAAGTGTCTCCCCCATATTTCAGATTAGGGGTATTTTTGCCTTTTCATAATTTAATGTGTGAAAATATTGCATGATATTTAATTATAATTAATTACCATAATTTTATTTAATTGTTGTGTCTTACCGTTACTTCGATATTTGGAGCGCTATCCTAGCTTTTGCCTTCCAACAGATTTTACAACCTTGTCCTAGACATGCCTGCCTTCTTTTCTGACCTTTGTGTAACTTATAATTATGTTCCCTTGTGCTTCATTTTAGCCGCACAATTTTCGTCACAGACGTTATTATTTAAATCCGAATAAATTCAACTCTGTATCCTTGTGCGTTCCAATCGAAATTGGAGACACAATCTCGACCTATTTCATGCAACCCAAATTAGGATAATATTCTATTCTTAGTCTTTTTCATTCATGACACTTGTGTTCCACCTAATTTCAGCCCCATGTATTTCTAATTAATTTTAGAACACCTATTACATATATTTTTATTAAATTAAACCTTAAACCCAAACTTTGTACAATTTTTCAATTGTTGGGCACTTTTGTGTAAAAGTGCATTAAGGGATCCACCCCGTTGGACACGACACGTGAATAAACCCATTTCTCCTTCATGTATAATTTTCCATGATTTTTGGGAGTGTGTAATTCAACACCAACCTCCTTGAACCATGACCCTCCAAACCTTGAACCAATACAACCCTAGCAATTCATTTTGAACCCATTTAAATTATGACCCTTGAAATATCTAACCCAAGCCCAATTCCAAGATGGGTTGACCAGTCAAACTTGTCTAGGTCAAACACCCACCCCCTTTGTATATATATATATATATATATATATATATCTTATTTCTTTTCCTTTATTTTTCCTATTCCTAAACTATTGCTAGCAACCGACCTCTTCCCCCTATTTCCCTGTTCGACCCACCGCCGGATCTCTTCCTCCACCGTGACTCGCCTGAAGCCTGATCCTCCTTCCTCCGCCCACGCCAACCTCCTCGACGACCTCATGACTGCACAGAATCGACGCTGCCGACTGCTCCTCCGCAGTCCAGTCACCTGAACCCAACCAACGCTGCCATCGACCCGTCTGCTCCCACCATTCTCCAACCTCCCTGTCATCCCCTCCGGTGAACCCGACCTTGCCGAAACCATGCAGCCCTGAGCCGACCGGACCACGACCCCGTCTCCACCATGCTTCACCCTCTGCTCCTCCCTGTCAACCCGCTGTGCCGACCAGATCCCGACCGGCCATCTCTCGAGCTCCGCCTCGTCGACGTCCCCGCTGGTGACGTTGCCATCCCTGCCTCCACACGACCCTGCCGACCTGACTCTACCATCCTCCTCCTTCCCTCAATCCGTCGACCACCGTTTCCTGTCCAACTCGACGACAACACAGTCGACCTCGACCTGTCCTTTCTCCAGCAATCCCCGAAGCCCGAGCAGCCTGCACAGCGATCATCTCTTCCACCTCCCATCTACCTCAGCCTCTCCTCTCCCCTCGTCGGACCGCCTCACCTGAGTTCTCCCTGACCTCGCCTAAGTTCATCATCATCATCGCCTTCACCATCATCATCACCTTCATCCTCATCACATCATCATCATCACCATCACCATTACCTTAACTATCATCCCTCATCATCACCATCATCATCGTCGCTGTAGTCGTAACCATCGTTATCAACACCATCGCCCTCGTCGTCATCAACACCATCGTCATCGTGCCCGTGCGCATGTTCGTTCCTGCCCTCCTTCAGGATTTGTACGTATGTGTATGGTATGCATTTAGTATATGTATATTTAGTTATTCATTAGTATATGTTAGTATGTATATTATTCGATTTAGTATATATGTATGTATATATTTTGTATATGGGTGTTATTCAATTGGTATAGTATGTGTATATATTTAGTATGTATGTATTTTATTCATTGGTATATGTATATATATATTTTGTATATGTATTTAGTATATGCTTAAAATGTATATAATTGGTATGTATATGTATACATATATATATATATATATAATATAAATTCAATTAGTGTATATATATATTGTATATGTATTTAATTGGTATGCATATATATATTATAAGTATTAATGATATATGCTAGTTAATAATATGTATAATATGTCTATGCACTAGATGACCCGAGTGTAATTACGGATTTCCCATAGTTACATTGACCTGTGACCATGTAGTATGATAGCAGACTGCCATATGTAGTCTGACGTACTGGCAAGACCGTATCATTGACTGTCTATTTTGTACAGCATTTGCAGATGCGACACCCGCATAATTTGACGCACACTTGACCCTAGTTGACCAATGTCATACCTAGCGTGCCCTTGAGTCCAGTATATTTTATTGTGTGTTAGAGTAATGTCTGATATAATATTATATTATATGATGTCTATAGGATTGTTGGAT
Organism: Iris macrosiphon; assembly: GCA_036927795.1. Lineage (NCBI taxonomy): Eukaryota > Viridiplantae > Streptophyta > Magnoliopsida > Asparagales > Iridaceae > Iris > Iris macrosiphon. The sequence continues at coordinate 105,476,665 of JAYESA010000012.1, read as the reverse complement.
TGTTCAGACAAGACTTCGAAAATTAGATTAATGTTATTGCCTGCAGCAGGACCCCAGACGAGTATATTCTCTGACAGTTTTCATTCTATTGATTATCTCTATAATTCTAGTTGTGTAGCGTACATAATTCTGACACTGTTGTATACACGAGTTGGCATCATTGAGACCTGTCACGAGGAGTCATGATTGGAATCCATCGTGCTAGCTGGAGAAACGGGGAAATATTAGTAGCTTATGTGATCATACCCAAACTTTACTTGCATCATAGCTCACCCACACCTCACATCGGTGCGGCCTAACCATTACATGCCTCATAGCCTGTTCTGTGTGACTAGCCTGATTATTGCTCGCATCATAGCTATCCGGATGGTTAGCCTGACCTTACATGAATCATAGCTAGTCATAAATAGCAAGCCTGATCAGTCCCAAGCCGATCACATGATATACCGATATTTCACATACTTAGCTAGATGTTCTTGACATATATCTCTAGTATATTGATCTAGCATTCCTTATGTTCTAGTAATAGTTCTAGCATTCACTTATATACAAGTTCATTGTTCTAGCGTGTACTTGTATTTCTATTTCATTGCTAGATGTACATTGATGATGACATATGCTCCAGTATCCCAGTATTCCATTTATTCTATTTATTCTAGTATTTCTTATTGCCAGTATTCATATCTGTCTTGTATTTCTTTACACTGTATTATAGTTTTTGTCAATATACATGGAACTGCTGTTAGTGCTTGTACTTCATTCCAATCTTGACTGGATATGTTTTCCAGACTGTGACTTAGAGGACTTGTTTCCAGCATACTTGAAGATTTGGATATTATGGATTGCAGGTTAGATTATTTATTGTTGTTAGACTTGTCTTGTATTTTATTATTTTCTTCGATATCTCATCGTGCCTTAGTTTATGTGATTGAGTATTCCATATTATATTGTGATATTTGTGTCTCCTTATGGAGTTGGATATTCGTGAGAGATTGTTTAGATAGTATTGTGACCTAGACAGTGTTCTACCGCCGATGCTGCGGCGTAGGCTGGACGTACTCGCGTACTCGTGCCCAAATTCGTGACACATTTTTAGTGGTGGCCCATGCAGGTCAGACTTCATAAGTTATGCAATATCGTGGCAGTGCGACATCTTAGTTGTACTACTGCGTGCCTACGATAAGATACATGACATAGGATACTAGGATGAGAGAGAATACTCAATCACAAATTTTCTTGAGAGATTCCTGGGACGACCCTTGAGAATCTTATTATAATTTCCAATTCAAATTAATTCTCTTATTTTTGTCCGTTCTCACTTGTTGATATTGAATTTGATTCTTGTTGGCCAGTTGTTAATTTAATTTTTGATATCATTGTTGAGTTCGATTTTATATCGAGATAAATTTTACGGGCTAAAATTTACGATATCATCTGATGACATATGTTGATGAGGACAGTGAGAAATGTAAAACGTCTACTTTGGTTATGGAGCCTAGAATTTATCGCAGCCATATTAGCTGGCGTGTCAGAAACGTAGGAACCTAACTTGGATGTACATACTTTAGTTATGAAACTTAGAGTCTCTCACAGCCATACCGGTTGGCATGGCGAGGATTCTAGATGACATGATTATAGAGTTGCATACCTTAGTTATGGAACCTGTCGTTTATTGCATCTATGCTTACTGGCGTGACGAGGATTCTGAGTGTCATGATTTCTGACAGACGTGTATGATTATCATGTTGTATCTTAAAATGGTTCTTAAAGTATCATCTCAAGACTTATCTATTTCCGTTATTACATAACTTTGTTCCATCGCTTTTTTTTCTTTACTAGCAGTAGAATACCTTCAGTCCTTAATCCAGTTCCTTTTTGAGCTTCTTTTCATGAGGATTCCTTGTTAGTATAATAATTAGTGACTTATAATTAGGTCTGTGTCTTGTATTAGTGTTGACTGAGTGTGACTTGTTAGTTTGTAAGTGTTTCTTAGTTGGACATGTGAGCAGTAGGCATTAATCTAGAGATACCCATAGCATAGTACCTTGTAGCAATAGTTTTACGATAGGCGTTATTATAGTTAGTATTGGTACTATAAGTAGAAGGAGAGTATAGAGTATCAGTGATAGTTCCAAGAGTTAGTATCAGAGTCAGCATACCCGTCCTGGATAGTCATGAATTTATGTAATTGGATGATCTATGTAAACAATTAAGTATCAAGGAATTGTGTTGAAGATTAATGGAGCATGATATTCAATTTAATGGTTGATACTTGGGTGTGTCAAGAGTAAAGAAATGCATATGCATAAAGGAAATTAATGAGTGTGCCATAGTAGGAGGATACCATAAGTGTATAAGAAAGTGTGACAGAATAAGAATGCATTATGCTAAGTAGTAAGACTTGTATTACAGATAAAGTAAGGCCTGATGTGATTAAATGTTAGTATACCGGTATATGACTAATGATGGAAGTATCACCTGATATTGAGGCCAGTGATGCGTTAAAAGCAATAGATGGAATAGTGTCTAGAAATTATGTGCAGGATGCACATTGGGTGATGAGTATCAGTGTGGGAGTTCATGAAAGTGGAAGCATGAGTATTAGAAAATTCTAATAGTGTGCCATGGGTAGAAAAATATCAAGATGGATCATGCAAGGTATGAAGTGTATCACATACTAGTGTAACAGGCTGTAAAAGATTTAAGAGAAGATACATATACATAAATCGAGATATGGAACCATATGCCGTCCATGAGAGTGAAGTAAAACAGGTGTATTATAAAAGGTGCAAGTGATCATGAGTTCTAATAAGTGTGATGAGGTAATCTAATAATAAAGTTAGTGTTACCATGCCAATAGTGCTAGTATTTTTATATCAAGGATTTGTCGAGAATTGTGCTAGTAACAGTAAGTACTTCCTGTGGTGATAATTCAATTGGTGTATCAGTTAATATGGATAGAAAATTATTGGAAGTAATAGTGCAAGTAATTCGGGCAGTACAAATTTCAGTACACAGTTGAGAGTTGTAGATAATTGGTGTATTGTGTGCACCTTGAGTATTAGAGACTGTGAGTATTTATATGTATACTTGTGGATTAAATTTATAATTTAAAGAGTGGAAATGAATTTTAATTTTTAAGGAGATTTTATGTTATTAAATTTTTGAGGATTCAAATTTAATTCAATAAATATAGTCAAAGCTATAAAGATTTTTGGAAGTGATTAAAATTTTATTTCGATATTTGAATATTTGACTCTTGAGGAAAGTATATGCATTTTATTTTAAATTGTTCAAGAAGTTAAATTTTGATGATTTTATTTTGAGGATTAATTTTATTGTGGGTAAAAAAAGTATAACAGTATATGAGTGGTTGATGTGCATGTGTAAGGATCTATTGGCTTGAGAATGCTTGGGATGGCACTACAAACAGACTTGGGTGTCCATCTAGAGTTGTATTAGAATGAGTAGTACTTAGTATGGTGTGTTGCACTTGGTGTGCACTTGAGTGATAAGAAAAAATAGTATAAACAATTATAGTAGGTAAGAGAGCTAGCAGTGAGTGTGCTTGTAGTAGAAACTATGGTACCTAAAGGATAGGGGTATCAAACCTTGGATGCATCATTTGATCTTTGGTTGTGTTAGAGGTTCTTGGTATCAGATTTTGGTATTAATCGACATGTGTGTGCAATATGGATGTATCCATGGATATCTTGTGGACTAGTGATTAGTTGATATGGGTAATAGTATATAGGGACAGGAATTTGTGAATAAATGTGCCAGAGTTAAGTGTATGATAGAGGTTGAAGATGTCCAAGTAATGGGTTAGAAGGCTATGTTCTGTTCTTTCCTCCTGTTCCTTTTTTCGTCTTTTGATTGATTGATTTCTTAGTACCGTAGTTTGTATCAATGATCTTCTTATTAGGAATGTAGTTAGTAGTACACCCTGACAGAGACTATAATACCATGAGAAAAGAGACCAAAACCATACAAGTTTTTCTTAGATTGCATGTTGTATGACTATAGGTAGAATTTCCTTAGACTTTGATTATTGGGAGTTGACCATAGTGAAAGAGTTAATGAAGAGGTTATGACTTGACAAAGAGAGACAAGGTACCTTAAATTCGAGGATAAATATTTATTTAAATAAAGATTTGAGAATTTAATATGGCAGAATTGACGATTCGTTAAAACATTGATTTTTATGAAGATTATGAAATGATTGAATTTGTCATTAAATTTTGTGAAATTTAAGAAGGTTATCATTATATTTATTTGACTGCAAGATATGAAATTAAAAATTTATATTTTGAAAGTTATATTTGAAGATTTGCGAGTAATATATTATTTGATTATTGTGCGGAAAAAGAATAGAAGAGTAAGATCGTTAATGTATTAGTGTTTGATTTTAAATTTTTGGGATGAGGATTGAAATTTTATAAACATGCATCAATTGGATTTAAATTAGAGGAGTAAGATGATTAATGGATTAGTGTTGAATTCAAATTTTGGGATAAGATTTTTAAATTTTATAAATATGCATTGACTGAATTTCAATTAAAGGATTGGATAGTAAATTTTGTATTTAGTGATTTACTTAAAATTCGAGGAGTAAGATGATTAATGGATTAGTGTTTGAATTCAAACTTTTCGGATGAGATTTTAAATTTTATAAACTTGCATCAATTGAATTTAAATTAGAGGAGAAAGATCATTAATGGATTAGTATTTGAATTCAAATTTTGGGGTAAGATTTTTAAAATTTTATAAATATGCATTGATTGGATTTCAATTAGAGAATTGGATAGTAAATTTTATATTTAGTGATTAACTTAATATTTTAGCGGAGATTGTGATAAAAATGGAATATGATTTTAAACTTGAAGATTTTTAGGAATATGATATCTGTATAAATTTGAAATTTGTGAAATAACAGTATGGATTTGCTTCATGATTATATGGTTTGATGAATTAAATTTTGATGGAAAAATAATATAAATAAAAACATACAACTATTGAGGATATTAAATTTCGAGGACGAAATTCTTTTAAGAAGGGTAGACTTGTCACCCCCACATTTCAGATTAGGGGTATTTTCGTCTTTTCATAATTTAATGTGCGAAAATATTGCATGATATTTAATTATAATTAATTATCATAATTTTATTTAATTATTGTGCCTTACCGTTGCTTCGATATTTGGAGCGCTACCCTAGCTTTTGCCTTCCAGCAAATTTTATAACCTTGTCCTAGACATGCATGCCTTCTATTCTGACCTTTGTGTAACTTATAATTATGTTCTCTTGTGCTTCATTTTAGCCGCACAATTTTCATCGCAGACGTTATTATTTAAATTCGAATAAATCCAACTATGTATTCTTGTGCGTTCTAATCGAAATTGGAGAGACAATCTTGACCTATTTTGTCACGCCCCAGTCCCAAAATACACGAGACCAGGTCACGTGGCATTGGCCAGCTGACACGACTCCGAAGGATATCCTAATTTAATGGATCCTAACGAAGCGTGCTACGCTGTCCTAAAATACTAAAAAGTCTAATATGCTAATATATAGCAGGCAATGTCTAATCTCATCCACAGAATACAATATCATAAAGACTGAAATAAATGCTGATAAATAAAATATAAGAGTCTGAATATCCATAATACATCTGAAAAAGTCTGAATGGGGACAAACCCACTGAAATACAGAAATGGAAATAAAGTGCAGAAAGAGGTAAGATAACTAGACTAGAGTATCACTAGCTAGATATGAAAACTCTAGTCCAATTCAGCTGCATACTCAAATCACGAAAACTCTCCTGAAAATACCTTAAAGTCCTCAATCAGGAATCCTGTCTCTACTCCTGCTCCGTAGATGGTAGGGTACAAGTGCTCGTCCGGATCTGGAAGAGAACCAGGTTCTCAGAGGGACGTAACAAGTATACAGAAATGCATGCCATAAAGTAAATACTGTGTAAACTCAAGAGTAATCTAACCAGCTAAGTGAAATACACTTTGAAGACAACCCTGGTTCGTATGGGTAGGTGAAAGGTATAAAGCATAACGTCGAGCCAGAGGCTAAGTACCTGGCATTAGCTGTAAACTGAACGCCAGGAGTATATATGCTGACTACATCACCGATCATGATAGCGCGCAGCTAGTAACCTCTGTCGGATGTATCGACACGCATATATGCCCATAACTGGGAACCTGAGCCCACATCCGAGTAACACATCGCCCATAACCGGGTAACACTGAGGCTCACGGCCCCGCAGTTTACTCTAAAACTACGGCGACCAAATGTCTGTCCCATACGCCTACTAATTGTCTTTCCCGCCCAATGTCAATGTACAAGTCGCGAATGCAACGTGGATACCTCATACTATGATGCAAGTCGCTACAGAAATAAACAACTAAGCTAAATGCCGTCACAAGTGCTGCTCATGCTGATGGCCAGTCGATCATGAAGCACGCGTCCCTACATGAACTCACTCTGTGACGTGTTAAGATACGTGTCAAGGCCTGGGAAGTCATATTGACAACTCCTCAACTTTAGGTGGGTCCACTAGACACGAGGTTAGACACAAGTCCTAACGTCAACACCTTCATTGACTGCACCCGAGTCTTCTCGGACACGCACATTTTAATATTAAAACAATAAAATATGCACCTAGTTAACATCTGAATTTAGACAACATCAACAAGGCATGGTATACTTGCCTGGAACTCTGGTGTGCACAAGCAATGCTCCGGAACCAGCAGTCAAGGTAGCACCGTCTCGGATGCCTACGAACAGATAACAATAATTTATAAATCACTAACCTTCACCACGCTTAATTACCTATGCTAACATAGTACAAGTATGCATACCTAATACCTATACATATATATACTATAGATAATTTAATAACATATATACTTATATATACAACTGCATTTAGACATATGGACATATATACATATATTCATTAAATATATTTCATATTTAAAATACATAATATCATGTATATAAATACATACACATATATTTACATATATTTAAATAATAATTTATATACATAAGTACATACATTCAATATATATATATATATAGTATACATATATATTTATATGTATAATATACAAAATAGAAGTGAAAACATATATAATATATATACTAACATATATTATTTTAATACACAAAGTATAAATAGATTAATGTATATATTCATATATTTATATAATACTCTAATATACTAAATACCAATATATATATATATATATATATATATATATATATATATATATATATATATATATATATTAATAATAGGTGTAAGTATTTAGTACTCATACATGATTTACCAATAATTTATATACTATATATAATATACTAATAATCAATATACTACATGAAATATACTAATTTACATAATATATATATATATACACAATATGTATTTAGTATATAATATTCTGAATACATTACGTATATATTTACATTCATATATATATATTTATATATATACACACAATTAATACAAGTATATACTATGTATTTAAAAAATACATACATATATTTATATATATATATATATATATATATATATATATATATATATATATATATATATATATATATAGCATATATAATACTAAATACAGTATATATATATATATAAAATACAGAATATATATACAGGAGTATTTATATAAATACTAAACAAAATACAGTGCATATACATATAAATACTAAACTAAATGTTCTTATTAGTATTTACATAATGTATATTAATACATACTAGGTATTAAATGACAAGTATATATGTATATACATATATATATATATATATATATATATATATATATATATATATATATATATATATATATATATAATATATAATAAAACATACAAAATACAATATTTACATATTTAGAATACTGTATTATACAAACATATACATATAATATACTGTATTTATATATAATACCCATATACATAATATTTATATATATTTATATATAACAGTATATAGGAAGTGCAGCCCCTAATACACGTATAAAATATCGTATATATATGTATTTATACATACCGACGTGTAGGCGGGGTCGAGGGGGATCGGCCGGACTGGTTGTCGACGGCGTGGGTGGCCGGGCGGAGCTCCGGCAGCGCTCGGGGAGAGTCGGCAACAGCAGCAGCAACCTATGGTCGACGGCGCTGCGGGGATCGTGGCGGCCGGCTGCGACGTCGTTCGGGGCCGAGAGTTGGCGGGGACGGAGGAGGCTGGACGGGGGAGAGGTCGGTGAAGTGGGGTGGCCGGCTGAGCAATGGTGGCGGAGTAGTCGGGGCTCGGGTGGTCGGCTCGAGCTCGGGGAGGGGTGAGCCTGGGTTGAGGACGGGGTTGCTGTGGGCGGCGAGGTGGCTGAGGGCGGTGGTGGTAGGTGGGGAAAAGTTCGCCGGAGGGAGTAAGGTCGTTGCGGGGGTGGTCGAAGGCGGTGGCCGACCGGGAGAGGGCGGCGGGAAGCTGGGTAGGGGTCGGGCTGTGTGGTGTAGGTTTAGAGAAATGGGGTTTTGATTTAGGATTTCTAGGTTTGTGTGCAAATAAGTGATGTGAAATGATGTATATATAGGTGAGAGAGAGGGGGTAGCTGCCTTGGGATTAGGGCCGGCTAGGTGTTTATTTTTGGGGAGTTGGGGAGGCTTTATCATGATGAGGGGAGGGCTAGGAATTAAGCATTTCAAATGAAGGGTCATGATGTGCCCTCCAAAAAGTGATGCAAGTACATAAAAAATGGGGGGAAATATATGGTGACCGGTCAAGGAATGTAGGCACTTTCTTTATGTGGTTGGGCCAATGAGAGGGGGGCACCTCATTGCAATTTTGCACAAAGGCCCCTGAACAAATTGGAATTTGCACCAATTCTGGAATTGGGGATTTGATGTAACAAAACACCATGTTTAGTATTTTGTATTGGGCTAGGATCGTGTATGGTATTTTGTATGAGGCTTGTGTGTGTGTGTGTGGGTTTGGGTTGGAGTTGGGTCTAATTTAAATGAGGCTAGGTCACTACATTAATTAATTTATAATTAATGTACCGGGTGACTCTAAATTAATTTAATAAATACCGGGGGTCTAAATTTGGGTGGCACAAGTGTCATTGGTGTGGTAGGCTCAGAGTATAATAATGTCATGATCGGGGTTGGTCAAAACGGGTTGAGGTCGAGTCTCAATTTCGATTAGAACGGACAACGAACGTAAATACGCAATTTATTTAATTTACGTACTGACGTTTGTAACGACTTTTGTGCGACTAAAATCAGACACAAAAATCAGTATCCGTGGGTTGCTCAAGGTTCATTATGGTAGGTTAGTATGTCTAGGCTAAGTGTATAGAATTTGTTTCAGGATAACAGCTAGGGTAGTGTCCTAAATATCGGGACAATGGTAAGGTGTCCTAAGTGATAAAAATCACTGCACAAATAAATAATACTATGTGTAATAAATTCTAATTAGGACCAAAATAACCCTAATCTCTTTATCTAAATTAATAAAAATAAATTTTTGGTCGAGGGGGTTTACAATCTATCCAACTTATAAGAATTTTGTCCTCGAAATTAAAATAACATATAATAAGCTATAAGTTATCAAGCAATGCTATGGACATACCTAGGGCTGGTGGGGCTGGTATTTGTACTATCTGTCGAGCTCTGTCGCTATACTGGGAACACTCCTGAGCTTGATGTTGGGTTGATCCGTACCTCAAGCACAGTCCTAGTCTTCTTCTGTAATCTTTCTGGACATGTCCCTTCTTTCGGCAAAAGTGACACGTCGGTAGCTTCCTCTGCTGATATGGCACAATCTTCTGTTGTGTCTGCACTCCTGGATGACAAATCGGTCCTCCTGCTCCGGGCTGAGCTCTGTATGGTGCAGTCGTGCTGGAATGTCTCGATCCTCTGCTAATAGCCTCCTGGATCCTCGCCTCTGATAGGACTTCCTCGTATGAGATCCTCGCCTGAGTAGTAGTGTACCTCTACAGCTCGAAGGTAAGGCCGTGATGGAATCTCCTGGCCTTCTCCAGGTCGTTGGGTATCAGGGATGCACCGAAACGGCTGAGTCGGCTGAACTCCACGTCGTAGGCGTCCACGGTCAAGTTCCCTTGCTCCAGGTGTAGGAATTGAGAGTACAGGGCGTTCCTGACCGTAGCGGAGAAATACTTCGCATTGAAGTACTTTAGAAATTCCTCCCAAGTTTGCGTCCTGCCGACGCTGCGCTCCATAGAATCCCACCAGTGATGGGCGTTGCCTGTGAGTTGGGCCCTCACTGCGGTCATCCAGAGGTCAGTGCGTAGTTGCGAACCCTCCAATAGCATCTCAGTGTTGGAGACCTAGTCTGAGATCTCTTCTGCAGTCTCCTTGCCTGAGAAGGTTCTCGGTTCCATCTGGCGGAAGCCTTGTACAGTGCCTACTGGCTGGATAGGTATTGGTGCTGGTGCTGCTGCTTGGGCAGGTGCCCTCTCCAGTACCGCCATCAGGCCCTGTCTCAGGATCTCCGTCTGATGCCACTGTGCCTGCATCATCGTCTGAAAGAACTGCATCATCTGGGGTTGTCCCTCCGCTGGTGGCATCTTGGGTGGAAATGGTGGAGGTGGTGGTAGTGGTACCTCCGGCTGCCTCATCGGTGTCTCCTCGGATGTCGGCCTCTCGAACTGCGGCATCGGCGTAGCCCTCGAGGTCTGTCCCTCGAAGTGCTACATCGGGACCGTCTGGGATGTCTAGCCTTCTAGCTGCTGCATCCCGTCGTTAGGAGAGGTCTGATGCCAGTGTATCATCGGGGCCCGGGGGATCACCTGTGACTGTGGCTGAGGCTGCTCTCTGGGTTGTCCCTGGAATGTCTCCTCCCTTGGTACGGGGGCTGATGGTACTATGGCACCAAGTGTCTCACGTCTGTTGCGTAGGTTCATCTCGCTGTAAGAGATAGAACTTCATTAAAAGAGTACGGAATAACAAGCAGGATACAGATATTTAATTTAATCAAATACGAAGGAGGTTCAAAGGCGGAAAGTGGATGAGATCTATTAATTTCTATCCTATTGCAGGCACGCTGGGCATGTTACCATACCACAAGCGATAAACATGACCTGCATGGGCCACCACTAAAACCAAGTCATGCCCCAGTGCCAAAATACGCGGGACCAGGTCACGTGGCATTGGCCAGCTGACACGACTCCGAAGGATATCCCAATTTAATGGATCCTAACGAAGCGTGCTACGCTGTCCTAAAATACTAACAAGTCTAATATGCTAATATATAACAGGCAATGTCTAATCTCATCCACAGAATACAATATCATAAAGACTGAAATAAATGCTAGTAAATAAAATATAAGAGTCTGAATATCTATAATATATCTAAAATATTCTGAATGGGGACAAACCCACTGAAATACAGAGATGGAAATAAAGTGCAGAAAGAGGTAAGATAACTAGACTAGAGTATCACTAGCTAGATATAAAAACTCTTGTCCAATTTAGCTGCGTACTCAAATCACGGGAACTCTATTGGAAATGCCTCGAAGTCCTCAATCAGGAATCCTGTCTCTACTCCTGCTCCGTAGATGGTAGGGTACAAGTGCTCGTCCGGGTCTGGAAGAGAACCAGGTCCTCAGAGGGACGTAACAAGTATACAGAAATGCATGCCATAAAGTAAATACTATGTAAACTCAAGGGTAATCTAACCAGCTAAGTGAAATGCACTTTGAAGACAATCCTGGTGCGTATGGGTAGGTGAAAGGTATAAAGCATAGCGTCGAGCCAATGGCTAAGTACCTGGCATTAGCTGTAAACTGAATGCCAGGAGTATAAATGCTGACTACATCACCGATCATGATAGCGTGCAGCTAGTAACCTCTGCCGGATGTATCGACACGCATATATGCCCATAACTGGGAACCTGAGCCCACATCTGGGTAACACATCGCCCATAACCGGGTAACACTGAGGCTCACGGCCCCGCAGTTTACTCTAAAACTACGGCGACCAAATGTCTGTCCCATACGCCTACTAATTGTCTTTCCCGCCTAATGTCAATGTACAAGTCGCGAATGCAACGTGGATACCTCATACTATGATGCAAGTCGCTACAGAAATAAACAACTAAGCTAAATGCCGTCACAAGTGCTGCTCATGCTGATGGCCAGTCGATCATGAAGCACGCGTCCCTACATGAACTCACTCTGTGACGTGTTAAGATACGTGTCAAGGCCTGGGAAGTCATATTGACAACTCCTCAACTTTAGGTGGGTCCACTAGACACGAGGTTAGACACAAGTCCTAACGTCAACACCTTCATTGACTGCACCCGAGTCTTCTCGGACACGCACATTTTAATATTAAAACAATAAAATATGCACCTAGTTAACATCTGAATTTAGACAACATCAACAAGGCATGGTATACTTGCTTGGAACTCTGGTGTGCACAAGCAATGCTCCGGAACCAGCAGTCAAGGTAGCACCGTCTCGGATGCCTACGAACAGATAACAATAATTTATAAATCACTAACCTTCACCACGCTTAATTACCTATGCTAACATAGTACAAGTATGCATACCTAATACCTATACATATATATACTATAGATAATTTAATAACATATATACTTATATATACAACTGCATTTAGACATATGGACATATATACATATATTCATTAAATATATTTCATATTTAAAATACATAATATCATGTATATAAATACATACACATATATTTATATATATTTAAATAATAATTTATATACATAAGTACATACATTCAATATATATATATATATATAGTATACATATATATATTTATATGTATAATATACAAAATAGAAGTGAAAACATATATAATATATATACTAACATATATTATTTTAATACACAAAGTATAAATAGATTAATGTATATATTCATATATTTATATAATACTCTAATATACTAAATACCAATATATATATATATATTAATAATAGGTGTAAGTATTTAGTACTCATACATGATTTACCAATAATTTATTTACTATATATAATATACTAATAATCAATATACTACATGAAATATACTAATTTACAGAATATATATATATATATATACACAATATGTATTTAGTATAAAATATTCTGAATACATTACGTATATATTTACATTCATATATATATATACACACAATTAAAACAAGTATATACTATGTATTTACAAAATACACACACACACACACACACACACATATATATATATATATATATAGCATATATACATATACATATAATATACTGTATTTATATATAATACCCAAATATATAATATTTATATATATTTATATATAACAGTATACAGGAAGTGCAACCCCTAATACACGTATAAAATACCATATATATACGTATTTATACATACCGACGGGTAGGCGGGGTCGAGGGGGATCCGCCGGACTGGTCGTCGACGGCGTGGGTGGCCGGGCGGAGCTCCGGCAGCGCTCTGGGAAAGTCGACAACAGCAGCAGCAGCCTGTGGTCGACGGTGCTGCGGGGATCGTGGCGGCCGGCTGCGACGTCGTCCTAGGTCGAGAGTTGGCGGGGACGGAGGAGGCTGGACGGAGGAGAGGTCGGTGAAGTGGGGTGGCCGGCTGAGCAGCGGTGGCGGAGTAGTCGGGGCTCGGGTGGTCGGCTCGAGCTCGGGGAGGGGTGAGCCTGGGTTGAGGACGGGGTTGCTGGGGGTGGCTGTGGGCGGCGAGGTGGCTGAGGGCGGTGGTGGTAGGTGGGGGAAATTTTGCCGAAGGGAGTAGGGTCATTGTGGGGGTGGTCGGAGGTGGTGGCCGGCCGGGAGAGGGCGTTAGGAAGCTGGGTAGGGGTCGGGCTGTGTGGTGTAGGTTTAGAGAAATAGGGTTTTGATTTGGGATTTCTAGGTTTGTGTGCAAATAAGTGATGTGACATGATGTATATATAGGTGAGAGAGAGGGGGTAGCTGCCTTGGGATTAGGGCCGGCTGGGTGTTTATTTATGGGGAGTTGGTGAGGCGTCATCATGATGAGGGGAGGGCTAGGAATTAAGCATTTCAAATGAAGGATCATGATGTGCCCTCCAAAAAGTGATGCAAGTACATAAAAAATAGGGAGAAAAATACATGGTGACCGGTCAAGGAATGTAGGCTCTTTCTCCATGTGGTTGGACCAATGAGAGGGGGGCACCTCATTGCAATTTTGCACAAAGGACCCTAAACAAATTAGAATTTGCACAAATTCTAGAATTGGGAATTTGATGTAACAAAACACCATGTTTGGTGTTTTGTATTGGGCTAGGATGGTGTATGGTATTTTGTATGAGTCTTGTGGGGGTGTGTGTGGATTTGGATTGGAATTAGGTCTAATATAAATGAGGCTAGGTCACTACATTAATTAATTTATAATTAATGCACCGGGTGTCTCTAAATTAATTTAATAAATACCGTGGGTCTAAATTTGGGTGGCACAAGCATCATTGGTGTGGTAGGCTCAGAGTATAATAATGTCATGATCGAGGTTGGTCAAAACGGGTTGAGGTCGGGTCTCAATTTCGATTGGAACGGACAACGAATGTAAATATGCAATTTATTTAATTTACGTACGAACTTTTGTAATGACTTTTGTGCGACTAAAATCAGGCACAAAAATTAGTATCCGGGGGTTGCTCAAGGTTCATAATGGTAGGTTAGTATGTCTAGGCCAAGTGTATGGAATTTGTTTTAGGGTAACAGCTAGGGTAGTGTCCTAAATATCGGGACAACGGTAAGATGTCCTAAGTGATAAAAATCACTGCACAAATAAATAATACTATGTATAATAAATTCTAATTAGGACCAAAATAACCCTAATCTCTTTATCTAAATTAATAAAAATAAATTTTTGGTCGAGGTGGTTTACATATTTCGTGCAACCCAAATTAGGGTAATGTTCTATTCTGAGTCTTCTTCATTCATGACACTTGTGTCCCACCTAATTTCAGCCCTATGTACTTCTAATTAATTTTAGAACACCTATTACATATATTTTAATTAAATTAAACCTTAAACCCAAATTTTGTGCAATTTTCCAATTGTTGGGCACTTTTGTGCAAAAGTGCACTAAGGTGTCTACCCCGTTGGACACAACACATGAATAAACCTATTTCTACTTCATGTGTATTTTTCCATGATTTTTTGGCGTGTGTAATTCAACACCAACCTCCTTGAACCATGACCCTCCAAACCTTGAACTAATACAACCCTAGCAATTCATTTTGAACCCATTTAAATCATGGCCCTTGAAATATCCAACCCAAGCCCAATTCCAAGAGGGGTTGACAAGTCAAACTTGTCTAGGTTAAACACCCACCCCCTTTGTATATATATATATATATATCTTATTTCTTTTCCTTTATTTTTTCCTATTCCTAAACTATTGCTAGCAGCCGACCTCTTCCCCCTATTTCCCTGTTTGACCCACCGTCGGATCTCTTCCTCCGCCGTGACTCGCCTGATGCCCGATCCTCCTTCCTCCACCCTCGCCGACTTCCTCGACGACCTCACGACTGCACAGAACTGACGCTGCCGACTGCTCCTCCGTAGTCCGGTCACCTGAACCCAACCAACGCTGCCATCGACCTGCCTGCTCCCACCGTTCTCCAATCTCCCTATCATCCCCTCTGGTGAACCCAACCTCGTCGGAACCATACAGCCCTGAGCCGACCGGACCACGACCCCGTCCCAACTATGCTTCACCCTCCGCTCCTCCCTGTCAAACTGCTGTGCTGACCAGATCCCGACCGGCCATCTCTCGAGCTCCGCCTCATCGACGTCCCCATTGGAGACGCTGCCATCCCCGCCTACACACGACCCTGCCGACCCGACTCTACCATGCTCCTCCTTTCCTCAATCCGTCGACTACCATTTCCTGTCCAACTCGACGACAGCACAGTCGACCTCGACCTGTCCTTTCTCCGGCCATCCCCGGAGCCCGAGCAGCCTGCACAGCGACCATCTCTTCCACCTCCCATCCACCTCAGCCTCTCCTCTCCACTCGTCGGACCTCCTCACCTGAGTTCTCCCTGACCTCGCCTAAGTTCATCATCATCATCGCCTTCACCATCCTCATCACCTTCATCCTTATCACATCATCATCATCGCCATCACCATCACCTTAACTATCATCCCTCATCATCACCATCATCATCATCGCCATAGTCGTAACCATCGTCATCAACACCATCGCCCTCGTCGTCATCAACACCATCGTCATCGTCGTCGTGCCCGTACGCAGGTTTGTTCCTGCCTCCTTCAAGATTTGTACGTATGTGTATGGTATGCATTTAGTATATGTATATTTAGTTATTCATTAGTATATATTAGTATGTACATTATTCGATTTAGTATATATGTATGTATATATTTTGTATATGGGTATTATTCAATTGGTATAGTATGTGTATATATTTAGTATGTATGTATTTTATTCATTGGTATATATATATATATATATTTTGTATATGTATTTAGTATATGCTTAAAATGTATATAATTAGTATGTATATGTATACATATATATATAATATAAATTCAATTAGTGTATATATTGTATATGTATTTAATTGGTATACATATATATATTATAAGTATTAATGATATATGCTAGTTAATAATATGTATAATACGTCTATGCACTAGATGACCCGAGTGTAATTACGGATACCCCGTAGTTACATTGACCTGTGACCATGTAGTATGATAGCAGACTGCCATATATAGTCTGACGTACTGGCAAGACCGTATCATTGACTGTCTGTTTTGTACAGCATTTACAGACGCGACACCCGTACAATTTGATACACACTTGACCCTAGTTGACCAGTGTCATACCTAGCGTGGCCTTGAGTTCAGTATATTTTATTGTGTGTTAGAGTAATGTCTGATGCAATATTGTATTATATGATGTCTATAGGATTATTGGATTGTTCAGACAAGACTTCGAAAATTAGGTTAATGGTATTGCCAACAGCAGGACCCCAGGCGAGTATATTCTCTGACAGTTTCTATTATGTTGATTAGCTCTATAATTCTAGTTGTATAGCATACATGATTCTGATACTGTTGTATACACGAGTTGGCATCATTGAGACCTGTCACGAGGAGTCGTGATTGGAATCCATCGTGCTAGCTGGGGAAACAGGGAAATATTAGTAGCTTATGTAATCACAACCAAACTTTACATGCATCATAGCTCACCCACACCTCACGTCGGTGTAGCCTGACCATTACATGCCTCATAGCCTGTTATGTGTGACTAGCCTGACTATTGCTCGCATGATAGCTATCCGGATGGTTAGCCTGACCTTACATAAATTATACCTAGTCATACATAGAAAGCCTGATCAGTCCCAAGCCGATCACATGATATGATGATGTTTTACACGCTTAGATAGATGTTCTTGTCATGTATCTCTAGTATATTGATCTAGCATTCCTTATGTTCTAGTCATGGTTCTAGCATTCACTTATATACCAGTTCATTGTTCTAGCGTGTACTTGTATTTCTATTTTATTGCTAGATGTACATTGATGATGACATATGCTCCAGTATCCC
Organism: Iris macrosiphon; assembly: GCA_036927795.1. Classification (NCBI taxonomy): domain Eukaryota; kingdom Viridiplantae; phylum Streptophyta; class Magnoliopsida; order Asparagales; family Iridaceae; genus Iris; species Iris macrosiphon. The sequence goes on along the minus strand of JAYESA010000012.1, from coordinate 105,459,052 downwards.
AGTATTCCATTTATTCTATTTATTCCAGTATTTCTTATTTTTAGTATTTATTTCTGTCTTGTATTTCTTTACACTGTATTATAGTTTTTGTTAATATACATGGAACTGCTGTTAGTGCTTGTACTTTGTTCCAATCCTGACTGGATATTTTTTCCAGACTGTGACTTAGAGGACTTGTTTCCAGCATACTTGAAGATTTGGATATTATGGATTGCAGGTTAGATTATTTATTGTTATTAGACTTGTCTTGTATTTTATTGTTTTCTTTGATATCTCATCGTGCCTTAGTTTATGTGATTGAGTATTCCATATTATATTGTGATATTTGTGTCTCCTTATGGAGTTGGATATTCGTGAGAGATTGTTTAGATAGTATTGTGACCTAGACAGCGTTCTACCGCCGATGTTGTGGCGTAGGCTGGAATACCCGCGTACTCGTGTCCAAATTCCGGGTGCGGGTCGTGACAGAAAGAAGGGACAGAGATTTCAGAATCCTGATCATCGAACTCCTGCAGACGCTCATGTTGTTCCACAGGCTCATGTTATCATAGTCGGGACCGAATCTGTCGGTGCCGATGATCAGAGGTTTGTAACCGTATGTTCTGATTTAGAGTCCTCGTATCAGCCTACTGACTGGTGGGTTAATATAGGGGCAAATGTCCATGTATGCCCTAATATTGATTCTTTTTTCTTCTACCGACAGCTTGAGGAAGGCGAATCAGTAGCTATGGGAAACTCGAGTGCTGCCAGAGTGCATGTAAAGGGAAGAGTGAACCTCAATTTGTCTTCGGGCAAGATTCTTCTTTTGTATAATGTGCAGCACGTACTGGACGTCAAGAAGAACTTAATTTCTGGTTATTTGCTAAATAAACATGGTTATAAACTTGTATTTGAGTCTGATCGAGTCATTATCTCCATGCAGGGTAACTTAATTGAGAAAGGATATGTTTATGGGGGTCTGTTTAAACTTTCTGTGGATATGCCTTGCATTATTTTAAATTCCTGTTTAAATAATATTGACTCTGCTTCTACTTCTGATAAAAATGCTCTCTCTTATAATACTGTTAGTTGTGATATTTGGCATGGTCATTTGGGACATGTTAATTTTAACTCTTTAAAGAGAATATCTAATTTGTAATTGATTCCTAAGATTGACATGAGCAGGAATAGAAAATGTGAGATATGTACACAAGCCAAACAACCAAACAAATCTTTTTATTCTGTTGAAAGGAGTTCTCAGCTATTGGAGCTTATTCACAGCGATATTTGTGAATTAAACGGTATTCTTACTCATAGTGGTAAACGATATTTTATTACTTTTATAGATGATTATTCAAAATACTGCCATGTTTACTTGCTTAGAACTAAAAATGAAGCTGTCAGTAAGTTTGTTTCTTTTAAAGCTGAAGTTGAAAACTAGCTTGAAAAGAAAATTAAAATTCTTAGGTCTGATCGTAGGGATGAATACACCTCTGTCGAGTTTGACTCCTTTTGTGAATTGTATGGCATTATATATGAGGTAACTGCTCCTTATGCTCCTCAACAGAATGGGGTAGCAGAAAGAAAAAAATAGAACATTTCTTGATATGATTAATGCTATGTTAGGTAGCTTTGGTTTATCTGATAATCTGTGGGAGGGGGGGGGAAGCCCTTCTTTCCGCATGTCATATTTTAAATAAAGTTCCTTTCAAAAAAATTGATAAGACCCCTTATGAACTTTGGAAAGGTAGAAAGCCATCTTTGAAATATTTCAAAGTGTGGGGGTACCTTGCCAAAGTTTCTGTCCCTATTACTAAGAAAAGAAAATTAGGACCCAAGACCATAGATTGTGTATTTTTGGGATATTCCCAAAATAGTATTGCTTATAGATTTCTTCTAATTAAGAGTGAGGTAAATGATATTGATGCTAACACAGTCACAGAATCTAGGGATGCTAAATTTTTTGAAAATAATTTTCCATTAAAAAATAGAATTCCTAGATCTTCTATTTCTGCACAATTCCCTGATATAACCTCCAGGTCACAACCAGAGGAGATTACCCAGTTGAACCTAGGAGAAGTAAAGGAACAAGAAGAGAACCAGTCCTAGGTGAAGGTTTTTTCACCTACCTTGTTGAAGAGGACCCTATTTCTTATCAAGGGGCTATGTCCTAAGTTGATTCCTTATTTTGGAAAGAGGCCATAAATAGTGAAATGGATTCTATTATATCAAATAGAACTTGGGATTTGGTTAACCTTCCTGCAGGTTGTAAGCCAATAGGTTGCAAATGGATCTTCAGAAAAAAGTTAAGACCTGATGGGTCTATTGAGAAATTCAAAGCCAGGTTAGTGGCTAAAGGGTTCAAACAAAGAGAATGGGTAGACTTTTTTGACACTTACTCTCCTGTTATAAGAAATGCTACTATTAGAATGTTAATAGCCATTGCATCTGTTCATAAACTATTTATTCATCAAATGGTTGTAAAAACTGTATTTCTGAATGGATATATATATGAAGAGATCTATATGGAACAATCTGAAGGGTTTGTTATTCTAGGGCAAGAAAGCAAGATATGCAAATTAATTAAATCTCTCTATGGGCTGAAACAAGCGCCAAAGCAATGGCATGATAAATTTGACAAGGTAATTCTATCATATGGTTTTGCTATTAATGATTCTGATAAATGTGTATATAGCAAAACTATTGGTAGCTCTTGTGTAATATTATGCCTGTATGTTGATGACATTCTTATTTTTGGTACTGATATGGATATTATTTATGATATCAAATTATTCCTGTCTCAAAATTTTGATATAAAAGATTTAGGACCTGTTGATATAATTTTAGGACTTAAATTAAGTCGCACTTCTGAGGGAATTGGTATCTCCCAATCTTACTATATAGAAAAGGTTCTAAAAAGATTTAACTATTTTGATTCTAAACCTGTAAGCACTCCATATGATGCAAGTATCAGGTTAAAGAAGAATAAAGGAGACAATGTGGCTCAGTTGAAGTATTAATCGGATGCCTGAACTATATTGCTAATCATACCAGACCTGATATTTCCTACGCAGTAGAAAAGCTTAGTCGGTACACTAGCAATCCGAATAGTTCACATTGGACTACCTTAGAACGGGTAATGAGATACCTAAAGGGCACGATATCCCATGGATTATTCTATGGAGGATACCCATCTGTATTAGAAGGGTATACTGATGCAAACTGGATCTCCGATACAGATGAGACCAAAGCCATAAGTGGATATGTATTCACATTGGGTGGAGCTGTTGTTGCGTAGAACTCTACCAGGTAGACTTGTATTTCTAGATCTACTATGGAAGCAAAATTTATAGCTCTTGACCTCACCAGTGAGGAAGCAGACTGGCTTAGGAATCTGGTAACAGATATTTCTCTGTAGAGCAAACCAGTTCATGCTATCCCTGTACACTATGACAGCCAAGATGCAATAGCAAAGGCTCAAAGGACAAGTTATAATAGAAAATCCAGACATATACGTCTGAGGTACAACCGGGTGAAGCAATTTTGATCCAGTGGAGTAATTGCAATTAACTTTGTCAGATCAAAGAACAATCTAGCAGATCCTCTAATTAAAGGGCTCTCAAGGAGACTTGTGTTGGAGACGGCAAGAGGAATGGGGTTAAAGCCCATAGATTAAGTCACCTCAAAGGCAACCCAACCTTTGATTGGAAGCACCAAGAAAAGGTTCAATGGGTAACAACAAAATTGATGTGTGACTGAAAACACTATATGATAGTAATTGTAAAGAACCAATCCTCTATTGTATAATGTTGATCTGCAATAAATAAAATGGTGATTGTAAAATCTTAATAAATCTGTGGCTTATAAAGCAGGGTATATAAATTAGAGAATACCTAGAAAGATTCACCTATTTAAGAGTGAAAGTGGGGCCACTTTCTATGGGAACTCGTGCTGTTCTCTAGAGCTCTTAAAAAATTGAGATAGCACATGGCCGAAAAGTGCACAACTGTTGATACGATCAAATGCCTAAATATGTTTGTGTGTATGTTGAGTCTGTACAAGTAAGATCCTAAGTTCAAGACTTAATTCACTTTGGGTATGTATAGATGAGATATATAATACTAAGGGGAGGTTCAAGTCCGGAAGACACCTTCCTCTGATACACAGTATGATTGCCTATATCTTGTTTTCCTTCCTCTATGTCCTATCATGCTATACCTTCTTTGTTCTCTTATTGAATCATATGGGGGATTATTAGATTTGTTTACCCATGTGATTCAATAAAGGTAACTCTTTTGTTTAGTCCCACATGGGATAGGAGAAGTCATTCTCCTTTCCATATATTGCTTTACCCCTCTTAGTGGGTAAGTGGTCTTTGTAGCGGATGGGCTAGATCTCATCCAACCCGCGAACGAGTGCGCGATTTAATGTGCATTTTTACGCTTTTATTAGTCGCGCACTTAGCACTTTGCATGCTTGCGCGCCACGGAACAAACACGGGTATAAAGGTAATTTCATAACCTATTTTATTTTATTTTTTTATTTCTGTTGGTTTAGTCTTGTGGGTTGCTGGTCTTCCGCGGAACTGTTCTCACGTAATCTCATTACGGAAAAAGTGGAAAATATTACGCGAGAGATATATCCATGATACAATCCTGAGATCTGAGAACATAAATTAGTTTCTTCCTTCTCTCAGTGTTCGGAACAAAAAAAAATCGTACAGAGACGAAAAAGAAAAGAAATACTCCAGAACCTAAATTCCTCCAAAAGCTCCTCCGTCCAATCTCTCTTCTTCGGACAAGGTTGTGATCGTTCGTGGGATTCACCACCGGGTGCATGATGAAGTGGATCGAAGAATTTATTGTATCTCGGGGATAGATTGCCAGGAACCCGCTGCACTGTTCGTGGGGAAAAATTCTATTCTTAGGACAGCGCGTAACGTGCCTCGTATCCTCTACTATTTTATGTCTTTAATTTTACATCTTTCAATTTGCATTATTTAGGAATTTTTCCAACAGTAGGAACATATTACTATAGATTTCTTGACTAGTTTACGTAGAACTCAGTCTGGTCAAGATGAAGTCTAAGTGATAGCTGACCGACTTATGAAGGTAGCATATTTCATTCAGAGTTTGGCAATCTATAGAGAAGCTTGAAGATATATATGTGATGTAGCTAATAAGGTAATACGTTGTTTCCGTGAGCATTGTATGAGATCGAGACATCCGATTTACCTCTCACTTTTGGCAAAACTTGAACCTGATCATTTGAATAATAGGTATAGGTTCAACACAACATATATATTATCCTCAAACATATGAACAGTCATTCACACTCTAGAGGATATACTACGAACATGTACTTTAGATTTTTGTAGACCTTGAGAGGATAATATTCATTTGGTAGAGTTATCATATAATAATAACTTTTAGGCGAGCATTCAGATGGCTCCATTTGAAGTGTTATATGAAAGAAAGTACAAATTATTGTTATCATAGATAATGTGGGAGAGAGAGAAAGATGTTAGGACCGTAAATAATCACTTAGATAATAGAGATGGTCAGATTGATCAAAAAAAAACTTCGGGTTGTGCAGAACCGGCATCGACATTAGAGAAATCAGCATTAGAGGCATTTGGAGTTTAGCATCGGGGATCATGTATTCGTTTAGATTTTGCTTATCCGAGGAGTTATCATATTTGGATTTAGGGGAAATCTTAGTTCGTAATACATCGGACATTAAACATTCGCGGGTGGGTGGGAGATGTTGCTTATTGTCTCGCACTTCTTCTTTTGCTTTGTGAGGTAAACTATATATTTTATGTATCTTAGTTGCATAGATATGTTCTGGATCTAAGCCACATCCTCAATCATTCAGAGTTAGTCATCAATACCGATGTAGAAGAATGAAAAATCTCTAAGTACATCTCATGCCAGCAAAAAATGCAACTCCAAGGGATCCCTGCTGAAGTCCCAGTCTAAGAGACTCCAGTAGTAGGATTCAAAGCCACAACACACTTAGAAGACTCAAGCCACATGTCTCCGCGAAAGACTCCAATAAGCATCCTCCAACGGAAGTAAAAGAAAAGTCTAACACGGCACCTCCACTTGACAAGCCATCAAAGCACCATATGATGTAGGCGGCATGTCATCTTAAGCATATTGTCTATTATTAGTTCACATCAGCCACACCAGCCATAAACGACAGGATTTTCTTTCTTCCAATGTAGCTCAATTAAGTGGGTCTTCTACCCATGGAATGGGACCCAACACCTTCAACTTGACCTAGTGGAATATCTGAAGCGGAGTTCTCGTTCCATAACTCCCATGACGTAACGTCTCTACGAAGCTGACGTCTTCGATGCCTCCACGACGCCACGTCTTCTACATCTCCTACGGTTTTTTGACTCCCACATCTTTCGTCAAACAACTGATGACGTGGGGTGCGAGACACGTCTCACAGTTTTCGTATTTGAAGCGGATACATATTTTGTTGTTGTTATTTATTGTATTATATTGGTTCTCGAGTAAGGTCAAAAATTCTTTAAATTAAAACTTTACTACCTGACCAGTATACTGATGGTACACTACAGTATATAGATGGTATACTACCCGATACATATTTGTTTTATTTTTTGAGATATTTTCGAGAATTTCTTTATAAATAGCCCTTAATTTTTCTTTTCTTTTCATTTCCCTTTTCTCTTTATCTATCTTCTCTTCACCCTTTTTCTCTCGAGCTTGGAGCTTGGTCTTGAGACCTGGAATATTATTTCTGAATCCCTTCATAGTGGTGGACTAGAAGGTATAGGCTTGGAGCTCGCTTTAGGCAAGTACACCTTGCCGATTTATGAAAATATTTTACTTTTTGTCATTTTACTTTCCTGGAGCCTTGGTTGTTGCTTTTTACCTTAGATGTGCTTTACTATTGTTGTTCATATCGTAATTTCTATCCTTTTGACCGTTTTGGTTTTAATTTCTGGTAGAATCTTGTCCTACCCCTTTTTGGTGACTCGGTAGCAAAAATGGTACCGGAGTTGTGACCGTAAGATTTAGTCCATATTGTGATATGAGACTTACCCTAGACTTGACTTCTTGTTAGACTTGGTTTTAGAATTTTTGGTGTTTGATTTGGGTCCCAAAAATCGGACTTGACTTTAACCATGTTTATCCTTGGACGATATACTACAATATACCGACGATACAACAATTTCGACCGACTCAGATTTATCGATATTTTTGTGAACCTTATCGGCATATCGATAGTATACTACAGTATATCGACGGTATATCGATCCTTGTCGATATTGTTAACCGACTTCAAGATATTTGTCTTGGCCGGCATACCGATGGTATACTATAGTATACCGACGGTATACCAATTTGTCGAAATCTAGAATTGTTGTATTTTTCCTATCTCTGGATCGGTATACCGACGGTGTACTGAACTGTACCGACGGTATACCGATCGTGCTATTTCTTTAAGAATTCTTGGTTCATCGTGATTTCATTCTTCTGGCTTTTGCTTGGACACACGATGACTTGACCTAACTAGACATGAACTTATATGGCTTCAGATTACTTGATTTGACTTGGCTTTAATCGGTTTTACCGGATTTGCCCTGCTACACGTAATAAATGATTGACTGGACATGACTTGGCAGGACTTTATATGGCTTCATCGGACATGGCTTGACTTGGTTTCACCTGGATGGACTTGGCTTCACATGGTTGTACATGGCTTTACTTGGCTTCGCATGGCTTTACCTGGCTTAACTTGGTTTCATATAGCTCGGTTGTTGTCATGGCTTATATGATTCCATTTGTGCAATGTATATTAAAACTTGTCTATATTATTATTAGAACTTGTTTTGTTGTATCATGTCTAGGATGGATTCTGCAGAATGTTACACCCATATTCATACAAGAAAAAGCTAGGGGTTATTAACTAGAGATTCACTTAGTACATGGCTAAGGATTTTCCTAGATTGCATGTAGTCCTGGTTATTCATATGGTTATCTTGTGGAGTATCTAGTGGCATATCTTGTGGAGTATATTGAGGAGTATCCGTAGCTGGTTTGTGCGTATGGATATTCTGGACAGACTGCAGTGGCATGCGATCAAAAGGAACCCTTGTATCTCGTTGCATTATAATTGTTAGTAATTAGGATTGTGATAACCCTAGTTAGTTAAAGTATCAAGCCAAACTTATATGATTTGCCGTGACTGATGGATGAATGTTAGTCTAGTCTTTACATGATCACATAATTATTTTCTGCACTTGTTATTCTATTTTGCTTATCAGTTCAAGATATGTCGCAATCCAGGTTTACAGTATATTTTGTATTATCCTGAGATAATTACATTCAGTCTTTACATTCAGTAGTTGTATTACTTGAGTTATTTGTTTAAGTTCCTAGATTAGCTTTCTTTGTGGTACTTGCTATTTGGGGTCTGACCCCACTGGTTTTGCATGGCCACATATAGTAGTAGCATCGAAGAATCTTTTGTACTTTTCTGAAGATGGTGATCACCAGGAGTACCAGACTACTTTAGTGGATTTTATTACTTCTCCACTCTGATGACATATTTATCGAGCACGTGTTTAGCTCAAGTTTTGGTTTGATTAGTTAGCCTACGGACAATAACATGATTGATATATCCTAGGTTTAATCATGTATGACTTAGATTCTGGCTACTTTATTCATTTTGTGTTCACTAGCTTCATGATCATCTGTATATTATAGTTTGTGACGATTTACTATTATATTTCAGCTGAGCTTACATGTTGTTATTATTTCTGTTGTTTTTGTGATTGAGATACTAGGGTTTGTTGGACCTAGGCTTGATTGTTGGTTTATAGTAGTGACCCCTCATGTCTTACAGCTTTACCGTATATGCGGTATACGTAGCTGGCCTTGTCAGTCCCTCACTCTAGTATTCTAGTTTTGGGGCATGACATGGTTTTAGTGGTGGCCTATGCAGGTCTATTTTTTTTAAAGATATGTGGGGTTTTTGTTGTTGTTGCTAGATGTCTCAATCCTAAACTGTTCCCCTTGATCCATAGTTATTTTTTCCATTCCTGATTCTTGATCTGATATTTGCTTATTTGTTGATCTATCTTGTTCTTCGATTGACTCTTGTGTCCTTAACTTTCAGGTGCACTATTCCTGTTACTATCGGCCAGATGGATCGAGTGCAGCTCGATGAGGGACATCATTCGGTAGCCCAATGTATTCCTATTGATCAGCCTCGGCATTCAGGGTAAGATTCTAGAGTCGATCTTGAGGAAGATCGGCCGGCAGTATCGGACCAGCAGACAGCACCAGTGCACCCAATTCAGCCCGACTAGCCAGAAGGTGTTGCCCAAGCCATGATGGATGTCCTTCGAGGTTTCATGATGATCCAACGTCACTAAAGTGACGTAGTCACTCAGTCGGTCTAGACAACGTTGGAGCGAGGTTGTTATCAGATTCATAATTGTACGACCAGCTTCAAGCATCTCAGTTCTCCGTACTTCTATGGCACAGAGGATGCAATTTTTTCCGATGCTTGGTTTCAGGATACTGAGGTCATCTTAGAGGTAGTAGGTATTCTGACTAGAGAGTGTGAAATAGTAGTGAGGCTACAATTATTGGATATGGCTCGTGACTGGTTGGCAACACAGAAGGGTTCTCTCACAAAATCGATTCTATAGACAATTTTTAGTGAGGGGTTCCAGGCGAGGTATTTTGACACGGTTGCGTGTTACGAGCTTCAGCAGAGGTTTAACAACCTCAGGCAAGAGGGCAGTATAATGACCCATTTTGCTCAAGCGGACAGTCGATTAACACGCCAAAAGTTTAACGATCCAATCCACTTTGCTCAGCGAGAAGACTCGTTTGAGGTAAAGGATTTTCCTGACTTGGCCCTATAGGAGTTTTAGCTTAGGCTTTCAGAGGCTCTCTCAGAGTATCGCTCGATCGAGGTAAATTATCGCTAAGGTGGGTGGCTACAATAAACTTATCTTTGCTTAGCCAACACACTTAAAATATGGACGATATATGCTAGTCGCTAGGTGCATCACCCCCTGCATGCTAATAAGAATACAACGCACCTATCTAAGGGAATAATCCCAACTTGTATTGCTTGTGTTAGAACATGAAAATAAAACTTTGCTTGACCCTCACATGCTACCTTTGCCTTGGGCAACAAGACCCCGCTATGCCTCCAGTAGAATATTATACTCTTCGTAGTGTACTGCTTCACTTGCTACACTTCATGACCCTAGATTATGTCGCTCGGTATGTTCCCTTATGGTTTTACTCCTCGGCTGACCCTCAGACCGTGCCAAACGTAAATGCTTATGTTTTCTTATGAATGCAATTCTTGCATGCTTATATGTTACTTGTACTCGTTGCCTCAATTTAATGCTTGTCACATAATTGTATGCCACAATCAAGTAATATCCATATTGTGCATGCATTCAAGTTAACCGAAAGACTATCAAATAGCTATTCTGTACAAAATGAACCTACAAGTATTCGGGACCGTTAGGTCGCCAAGATTGTCCCCGCACCAGGGGAATGCATCAAGGCAAGTTGAACACTAAACGAGAATCATGTAATATTTACATCTGAATAATAATCATGTCAATTACATATAAAGAGAATCATGTCATGCAAATTAAGAATTATAGCCCATGGAGCAAATCTCGTTCAGAACAAGAATCATGGATTATTATGTCAAGTTGTGTGAAATTGGAAGACCCAAGACTGCGTGTCACAAACAAATTGGAATCAAGGGGGATCTTCGGATCTCGTTCCACGGGCGGTCTTCGGGGCACGGGGACCGATCCGATCCGGATGGAACACACATAGTCTCACAGACATGGCGGGATGGCTGGCAGCGACACAAGTACCTCCGTCATGTGTGCCCTGAGACTATAACTCGTCCTTTATGGCTATGCCAGCAAAATTGTTCATATATATAAGTCATACTCGCTTAGCGGCAATCCGCGTGCGAGTCATTGCATCTCATTCAATAAAACTAAAACACTTGAACATGCTCTGCAATACTTCTGAATAATTCAAGTAACTCATGCACCCGAAGCATAATCTTGCTCACAACACTTGTGTTTGCATACGCTATTGCCACTGGATTCATTATATATATACTCGTGCTTGAATGAACTTGGTTTGCCTTGGACAGGGAAGGACAAATGGTAAGTTGGTAAGTCTCGCCGTGTTTCCTCTTATATCGCATGGCGTACTGATTCAAAGGAAAAACTAGAAAGATAACATAATAGATGGTGCACGGAACCTATATAACATGTTTGGATTTGTAGAGTGGACGAGTAGCCTCCCCACCAGTGCATTCATGTACTGCTAACCCACCAGATTGCTTGCAGGGTGCGGGAGAATCTCGTTCGGTGCGGATGCCTCCTTCGTGCGTGCTAAGGCGAGGAGTTCACTCTGGAGCCTTGGAGCATTGCGTCCAGAACTGAAGCACATATACAAGACATAATATTGGAACATTATCTATACATCATTTCATAAATATAGCCACTTGGCACACTTTTGATATTTCTGAGAGAGGGGCTTGAGTGACTTATAATCTCGGCCTAGCGTCGTCTGTAATACTTATTCAATATTAATAAAGAGTTTGCTTCAATTCAAAACTTGTGTTATTCAATGCTTCCGCTATTGATGACTCCGTGAACTTGTTATCAATCACCTATGCATTTATTATTCTGCTGCAAATCTGTGTCTTAGACCTCTTATCGCCATCATGGACTACGGCCTTGAATGATGACTCTCGCCTAGCGGGGATGGCCGATTATCCTGCGGGAGATCGAGGCGTGACAGGCAGGATCATCGACGGTTACGTTGTGGAGTTTGTGAGGTTTAGTCAATTTGCTCCCACTTTAGTAGTGGTCGAGTTGGACAAGGCAAGGAGGTTCTAGCAGCGACTACATTTAGAGATTACTTAGAGGTAGGGCAACATAAGTTTCAGACCTTTGACGCTGTGATACAGGCATCCATGAGGTATAGGTACACATCATAGCAGATTACATATCTAGTTGGGAGCCAGAATTGACCTAATATTTTAGGATGATCATCATCCCAATCATCATCACCACCTCTAGCAGTTGGAGACCTGACGATTGGATCCTCGAGGAGGATAACATCATCTCAGTAGTCTTCCCAGATGCTCCCTCTACAGAGGCAGCCATCTTCTTCTTCTTCTTCTTCTTCTTCTTCTTTTCGTTGTTTCAATTATGAAAACCTGGGCATATAGTATCAGAGTGCCGTAGGGAACAGGGATTGTGCTTGGTGTGTGGGGCATCAGACCACATGGTCAGAGCATGTCCTAGGAGGAACCAGACTGGATCATCATTAGCCCAGTTAGTAGTTTGGCCAGAAGTGCCGCAGTACAGGGTACCGGTACCAGTACAACAGTAACAAATTCGGAGGACTTTGCCTCCACAGGCTCAGGCATTCCAGCAGAGGCCGCAGTAGTATGTGCAGGCCCAGGCACAGGCGAGACCTAGAGGTCAGAAGTAGAGGAGATTAGCACCCTGAGGGTAGGGTCGAGCCTTCTTGCTATCGATGGAGGAGACTTTGGCAGTAGGAGAGGTGGTAGCAGGTACCATTCTCATCCACTTTCATTCAGCTTCAGCTTTATTCGATTCTGGTGCATCACATTTATTTATATCTGCACGCTTTGCGACATAAGTTGGATTGGAGTCCTAGTCCTTACTTTTAAGGTTGAACATACTTACTGGTAACAGTCTTGTAGTAGTAAATAGAGTATATCTTTCGTGTAGAGTTATAGTGTGCAGGAGAGAGTTTCTTGCGAGGCTGATAGATTTTTCTATGGGCGATTATGATATCGTCCTTGGAATGGATTGGTTGAGTAGGAGATATGCGACAATAGATTGCCATAGTGGCAAGGTTATCTTTCGTTTACCAGGTGGGGAGGGGTTCTCATTAGGAGGGGTTCTCATTCTTGAGAGGTGTAATAGAATCACCGGTGGTTACATTGACACTGGCGGAGGCCGATGAGGCATATTTTCCCATGGTAGTTTATAAGTTTCCTGACGTATTTTCCGATAGGCTACCATGTGTATCACTAGTTAGAGATATGGAGTTCTATATTGATTTGATTCTGGGAGCTGAGCTAGTTTCAAAGAGAGTTTATAGGATGTCATCATCTGAGTTAGAGATCTTGTACCGGATGATTGAGGATTAATGAGCCAAGGGATTCATTAGACCTAGTGCATCGCCTTGGGGAGCTCCGTTACTTCTTGTTAAAAAATAGGATGGATCATCGTGTTTAGTTATTGATTATATAACACTAAATACAACAACCATTAAGAACAAGTATCCCTTGTTCATGATAGATGACTTATTTTATCAGCTCAGTGGGGTAGCTGTATTTTCTAAGATCGGTTTGCGGTCTAGGTATCATCAGATCAGAGTCAGAGAGCAAGATATACCCAAGATAACTTCAAATCAAGATATGGTTAATTGGAGTTCCTAGTTATGATATTTGGAGCGACCAATACACCAACTATATTTATGTCTCTCATGAATAGCATCTTCACACCTTAACTAGACCAATTTTTTGTAGTATTTATTGATAATATCTTAGACTATAGTCGGAGTAAGGAATAGCATGAGCAGTATTTTCACATAGTTCTTTAGATTCTTCGAGAGCAGCAGCTGTATGCGAAGTTCAGCAAGTATGAGTTCTGGCTTAATCGAATCTCATTCATGGGATATATCATTTATGGCGGAGGAGTCGAGGTGGATCCCAATAAGGTAGAGGCTATTAAGTGTTGGCCAGTACCCCGTACAGCTTTAGATATGTACAGTTTCCTGGGTCTAGCAGGCTACTAAAGGCAATTTATGGCAAACTTTGCTAGGATCTCTGCACCCTTGACACAACTGACATGTAAGGATGTGCACTTTGAGTAGTCGGTGTTTGTTAGACTTCTTTCGAGAGGCTCAAGGGGAGTTTAATTTCGGTTCCTATTCTGACGCTTTAAGTGGGACCAGGTGGGTTCTTACTGTATTATGATGCTTTAGGAGTGGGACTAGGGTGTGTCCTTATGCAGCATGGCAGAGTAATAGCATTTTCCTAATCTGTCACATCACTTGCTTGTCCCTCTCTCATGAAAGATTTTATCTTTATGATAATGATAAACGATCCCCTTGACCCGAAAGGGCCCAGCCTAATAAGATGCATCTCAAAAGTTTAAGACCATGAGAAGAGTTATCTGACGCATAATCTTGAGTTGGCAGCAGTAGTGTTTGAACTTAAGCTCTGGAGGCATTACCTATATGGTGACCGAGTAGAGATCTTCACAGACCACAAGAGCTTGAGGTATGCGTTCACATAGAAGGAACTCAACATGCGTCAGAGGAGAAGGCTTGAGTTATTATCGGACTATGATCTTGACCTTCAATTTCATCCAGGGAAGGCCAATGTCATAGCAGACGCTTTGAGTAGGAGAAGATGAGCTTACTTCTTGATAGAGCAGTGCTATATTTTGGAGGATCTGTAATAGATGGGTATCGAGGTAGTATTACCTGGTGATATCAGTTTTATAGTGAGTCTGCAAGTTCAGTCTTTTATAGTTGAGAGGATCAGAGCAGAGCAGACTGGTAATGTCAAGCTTCAGCAGCTCAGAAGAAAGTATGAGTCGTGAGGCAGACCAGAGTTAAGAATTCATGAGGATGAGACTCTCAGGTTTGGGAGTCAACTTTGTGTGTCGAGAAAAGATATCCGGCATGAGATTATGTCAGAGGCCCATAGTTCTCAGTACTCAGTACTTCTGGTGGAATGGTATGAAGAGAGATAGCTCGGTTTGTTTCTCGGTGTTTAGTCTGTCACCAGGTTAAGGATGAACATCAGAGACCAGCCAGACTACTTTAGCCTTTACCGATTCCGAAGTAAAAATGGGACCATATTACAATGGACTTTGTGAACGATCTTCCTAGATTTACGTTTGGCAGTGATGTTATATTGGTTATAATAGATCGAATCATAAAGGTTACCCATTTTCTTTCTTTCCGAGTGGGCCAGTCTACAGAGCAGCTAGCTGAGATATACATGGGACTTATAGTTAGATTGTATAGCATGCCAGTTAGCAGTCTCAGATAGAGATTCACGGTATATGTGCCATTTCTGGTAGAGCCTACAGTAGAGTCTGGATACTAAGTTGAAGTTTAGTTCAGCCTACCATCTACAGACGGACGGACAGTCGGAGTATACTATTCAGACTTTAGAGGATATGCTTCGAGCATGTACACTTGACTTTGGTGAACCTTGGGAGGATCACTTGTATTTAGTAGAGTTTTCCTATAACAATATCTCCTAGGCGAGCATTCAGGTAGCACTCTTTGAGGCTTTGTATGGTAGGAGATGCAGATTACCGTTAGCTTGGGATGACATACGCGAGAGGCAGATGCTTGGTACAGAGATGATTGCTTAGTCGGTTGGAGTTATCAGGCAGATTAGAGAGCATTTCTGAGTTGCTTAGGATCGCTAGCATCATTGGAAAGATCAGCACCGTTGTTATCTTGAGTTCTCTGTCGGAGACCATATATTTTTGAGCATTTTGCCTACCCGTGGAGTTATCAGATTTAGAGTACGAAAAAATATTAGTCCCAGATATATAGGCCCGTTCAATATTCTTGAGAGAGTTAGAGACGTATCATATCATCTAGCTTTTCCACCATGGCTTCATGAGGTATATGACGTCTTTCACGTATCTCAGTTGCGCTGGTATATTCCAGACCTGAGCCATATCCTGGATCATTCTAAATTGATCGTTGCTACTGACCTATTATATGAAGAGAGGCCCATGTCTATTTTAGACTAGAGAAAGAAGGTTCTCAAGAACTGGACTATCGGATTAGTTTGAGTTGCATGGGGGCATCACTCACTGGGTGAGTTGACGTGGGAGAGCGAGGACGATATGCGTACTCATTATCTATTTCTATTCAACTTAGAAGGTATACTTATTTGTATACCCATGTACTATCTTAGCCTATGCATGTGATTGATTGTTAGCTTATCTGTTATGTCATTTATTGTTTTATTTTCTTATTTGTTATTATTGCCTAGGAAATTTTATGCTCACATAAGTTTCCTGTTTGTTTTAGTTCTGTGCTTACTTTCTTGGGTTTTCTTGTTAATTAATTTTGGATCCTTAAGGAAATTTCTAGGACATAATTTTTCTAAGGAGGGAAGAGTTGTGAGACTCGTCTCACAGTATTCTTATTTGAAGAAGATATGATTTGTAACCTCTGTATCCTGAAATTCTAGCTTAAATGTTATTTTTAGGTTAATTTGGGGCTAGTGGGATTTTTTCATAATTTTTATTTAATTAAAAACTAGTAACACTAATTTTTTAGGACTTTCAAAAATTTATTTTAGGTTCAAATTTAATTAAAAATATTCCAAACTTTTATTTTAGGTTCTAAATAATCAAATATATTTTCTAGAATTTTCTGATTATTTTTAGCATTTATTTTGAGTTAATTAGGAAAAACTGAATTAAAAACTATTGTCTGAAAATAAAAACCCAAAAAGTAATTATTTCTGCCCAGTCAGCCAAATGGGGCCCACACGTCAGCTTCCCGCAGCCAACTGGGTGGGGCCCACCTTTCAGCGACCGCGGGGTGGGTGTGGGTGCAGCGAGCCAACCGCGAGCTGAGCCGAGCTGCGTCCAAGTCCGAGTCGGACTGAGCTGAGCCGAGCCGCGTCAAACCCTGATCGTTCGATCTGAGCGGGCAGCGTCGGATGGCTGCCACGTGGCACTCCTTTGAGCCACGGCTTCCCTTTCTCCCCTATATATATAATAGTTAGGTTATTAATTTCTAGGGTTTTCTTTGAGCCAAATTTTGGAGAATTACCATTTAGGATTCCTTCATCTTCCAGAAGCCATTGTGCATAGCCCCGGATTCCAAACGAGGCCCAGTTTCTTACGTTAGAATGATTTTGAGGTTAGCTTTCTAAATATATAAATTTTTGTATAAAATTATGAGTATTAAATTCTGGAAAATTCATAGAGCACAGCATATCCGAAAATAGATGCGTCTTGATGCTTTTGCTATTTCGGGAGAACCAGTAATCAGAATCATGAACCGTTTAAAGTTTCAAAAAGCTAATGATGAGATCATTGACATATATTTTTACCAGAATTTAATTCGAAATATTTATATACTGTTAAATCTATAGAACTTCTAGGTTAGAATTTAACCATCGGTGCACAATACAAAATTTGTATGTGCCATAATTTCTAAACGAATTTGAATTCGGATGAGCCATAAATTCCATCATATTTTTGACACTGAAATCTATAGGAAAATATGCATAAAAGTTGAGTTTCAGTCAGTTGACTTTTCGGTCAACAGATCGTCTCGATTTGCCTGCCATGAGTCTCGAGTTGATAAAATTTAGTTTCTTTGGACAAAATTTAGAAGTTAACCTAAAAATCAGAATAATAAGATTAAAATAGAATTTTAGATTAAGTAGTCCAAAATTAAGTAAATGAAAATAAAATATATTTTGACATGGCAATTTCGTAATACATAGGCTATTTGGACTTGGACTTGGATTCTGACCCGTACCAGCTAGGGACCACAGGCGAGTACATTCTCTGATAATTTTCATTATTTGATAATTTCTATAATTTAAGTATTTAGAAATATTATATCTTATTCTTGACACTGTGCTACACGGACTAGTATATAGATTGGATCTTTAGTCATGAGATATTATATTGGTTATCGTATTGATATTGTACACGACATTGATATTAGACATTGATATTAGAAATTGTACATGATATATTGGACATTGATCATGTATCGTGACGTGTCATGGTTGGATCTACAATACTAGTTGGGGGCGGGTAAATTGCTATTGAGGGATGTGATCAAAAACCTATCGTACAAGTATAAAATTATGTTAGTGTTAGTCATACACCTCACTTATGATTAGCCAGGCCATATAGCTCTCATACAAGTTCCCAAGCCGATCACATTTCGAAACTATGATTTCAAACACTTAGAATAGTTACAGTTCTCTATTTTAGTTCATATACTACATTACTCGTATATGATATTGTACTTCTTTTCTTTTATTTCATATATGCACTGACTGTACTTTATTGCCTGTCTCTTTGTTTTGCCATTGCATTTATTTATTGTCTTCTCTCAGTATATAGCATCATCTATTTATTATTTTATAGTCCTTATCAATTAACTGGAACTGTTATTTGAGATGTACTTCGTTCCATCCTGACTGGAAATATTTTTCCAGACTATGACTTAGAGGACTTGTTTTCCAGTATACTTGGAGATTGGATGTTATGGATTACAGGTTAGATTATTCTGTTGTTTAGACTTGTCTTATATTTCATTTATTTTCTTTGATATCTCATCGGGGTTTAGTTTATGTGATTGAGTATTTTATATTATATTGTGATATCTGTGTCTCCTTATGGAGTTGGATATTCATGGGAGAGTGATTAGCTAGTATTGTGACCTAGACAGCGTTCTACCGCCGATGCTGCGACGTAGGGTGGATGTACCCACGCACTCGTGCCCCTATACCGGGTGCAGATCGTGACACATTTTTAGTGGCGGCCCACGCAGGTCAGACTTCGCAAGTTGTACGATATCGTGGTAATGCGACATCTTAGTTGTACTACTGCGTGCTTGTGATAAGATACAGGACATAGGATACTAGGATGTGAGAGGATACTCAATCACTAATTTTTGAGAGATTCCTGGGATGACCCTTGAGAATCTTATTATAATTTCCAATTCAAATCTTTTTCCCTTGTTTTGTCCGTTCTCACTTGTTGTTATTGAATTTGATTCTTGTTGATCAATTACTAAATTTAATTCTTGGTGTCATTGTTGAGTTTGATTTCTTATCGAGATAAATTTTATGGACTAAAATTTACGGTATTATCTGATAACATATGTTGATGAGGACAGTGAGAAAGGTAAAACGTCTGCTTTGGTTATGGAGCCTAGAATTTATTACAGCCATATTAGCTGGCGTATCAGAAACGTAGGTACCTGACTTCAGATGTATATATATAAAATGTAGAATTTCTCGCAGCTATACTATTCAGCACAGCAAGGATTCTAGACGATATGATTATAGAGTTGCATACCTAAGTTATGGAATCTATCGTTCATCGCAGCTATGCTTATTGGCGTGGCAAGGATTCTGAGTATCATGATTTCGGACAGACGTGTATGATTATCAGGTTGTATCTTAAATTTGTTCTTAAAGTATTATCTCAATACTTATCCACTTATGTTATTCTAGGAATTTGTTCCATCATTTCCTTTTGATAGCCGTAGAGATACCTTCAGTCCTTACTCAAGTTCCTTTTTGAGCTTTATTTCTTTAAGGATCCATGTTAGTGTGATAATTGGTGACTTGCAATTAGGTCTGTGTCTTATATCAGTGTTGACTGAGTATGGCTTATGAGTCTGTAAGTGTTTCTTGGTTGGACATGTGAGCAGTAGGCATTAATCTAGAGATAACCCATAGTATAGTACCTTGTAGCAATGGTTCTATGATAAGGTATCATTATTATTAGTATTGGTATTATAGGTAGAAGGAGTAAAGAGTATCAGTGATGGTTCCAAGAGTAAGTATCAGAGTCAGCATGCCAGTCCTGGATAGTCATGAATTTATGTAGTTGGGTGATCCATAAAAATAATTAAGTATCAAGGATTTGTGTTAAAAATTAATGGAGCATGATATTCAATTTGATGGTTGATACTTGGGTGTGTCAAGAGTAAAGGAATGTATACGCATAAAAAGGGTATTAATGAGTGTGCCATGGGTAGAGGAATATCAAGATTGATCATGAAAGGTATGAAGTGTACCACAGATTAGTGTAACAGTCTGTAAAAGATTAAAACGGGAGATACTTATACATAAATTGAGATATAGAACCATAGGCCTGCCTTTGAGAGTGAAATGGAGCATGTGTATTATATAAATTAATAACTAGTACGAATGATCGTGAGTTCTAATAAGTTTGATGAGGTGATCTAATGATGAACTAGTGTTATCATACCAATAGTGCTAGTGTTTCTATATCAAGGATTAGTTAAGAATTGCGCTAGTAAAAGTAAGTACCTTGTGTGATAATATTAGATTGATGTAACAGTTAATATGGATAGAAAATTATTGGAAGTAATAGTGCAAGTAATTCGGACGGTGCAAATTTTAGTACATAGTTGAGAGTTGTAGATAATTGGTGTATCTGTGTGTATCATGTGTGTTAGAGACTGTGAGTATTTATATGTATACTTAGATAGATGTGGATTTAAATTTATAATTTGAAGATTGGAAATAAATTTCAATTTTTAAGAATTTTGAGGAGTTGAGATTTTATGTTATTAAATTTTTAAGGATTCAAATTCAGTTTAATAAACATAGTCAAATCTATAAAGATTATTGGAAGTGATTAAAATTTTATTTCAATATTTGAATATTTGACTTTTGAGAAAAGTATATACATTTTATTTTAAATTGTTCGAGAAGTTAAAATTTGAGGGTTTTATTTAAGGATAAAATTTTATGGTGGGTAAGAAATGTACATCAATATATGAGTGGATGAAGTACGTGTGTATGGATCTATTGGCTTGAGCATGCTCGAGATGGCACTGCAAACTGACTTGGGTGTCCATCTAGAGTTGTATTAGAAGGAGTAGTACTTAGTATGGTGTGTTGCACTTAGTGTACACTTGAGTGAAAAGAACAACTTGTATAAACAATTGTAGTAGGTAAGAGAGCTAGCAGTGGATGTGCTTGTAGTAGAAACAGTGGTACCTAAAAGGATAAGGGTATCAAACTTTGGATGCATCATTAAACCTATGGTTGTGTTAGAAGGCTATGTTCTGTTCTTTCCTTCTGTTCCTTTTTGTCTATTTTATTGATTGATTTCCTAGTACCATAGCTTGTACCAATGATCTTCTTGCTAGAATGTAGTTAGTAGTACACCATTACAGAGACTGCTATACCATGACAAAAGTAACCATAACCATGTATGTTTTCTCTAGATTGCATATTGTATGACGGTAGGTAGGATTTTCTTAGACCTTTATTGTTGGGAGTGGGTGAAGAGGTCATGACTTGACAGAGAGAGACAAGGTGCCTTAAATTTTGAGGATAAATATTAATTTAAATTAAGACTTAAGAATTTAATATGGCAGAATTGACGATTTTGTTAAATCATTAATTTTTATGAAGATTAATATTTGAGTGAATTTGTTATTAACATTTAAGAAAGTTAAGAAGATTATCATTATATTTATTTGACTGCAAGGTATAAATTTAAAATTTATTTTGAATGTTGCATTTGAAGATCTTGTAAGTATTATATTGTTTGAGTATTATGTTGAAAAAGAATTGAGGAGTAAGATCATTAATGGATTAGTGTTTGAATTTAGTTTTTGGGATACGATTTTTAAATTTTATAAATATGCATTGATTGGATTTCAATTAGAGGATTGAATATTAAATTCTTGTATTTTGTTATTAACTTAAAATTTTGGAGAAGATTGTGATAAGAATGGAATTTGATTTTATATTTGAAGATTTCAGGAATAGGATATTTATAAAATTTTGAAAAATTTGTGAAATAATAATATGGATTTACTTTATGATTATACGGTTTGATGAATTTAAATTTTGATGGTAAAAAAAAAAACTATTGAGAATTTTAAATTTTGAGGACAATTTTTTTTAAGATGGATAGACTTGTAACCTCCGTATCATAAAATTCAAGCTTAAATGTTGTTTTTAGGTTAATTTGGGGCTAGTGGAATTTTTCCATAATTTTTAGTTAATTAAAAACTAGTAACACTAAATTTCTAGGACTTTCAAGAATTTCTTTTAGGTTCAAACTTAATTTAAAATATTACAAACTTTTATTTTAGGTTCTAAATAATCAAATATATTTCTAGAATTTTTTGGGAATTTTTTTGACTAATTTTAGCATTTATTTTGAGTTAATTAGGGAAAACTGAATTAAAAACTATTGTCTAAAAATAAAACCCAAAAAGTAATTATTTTTGCCCAGTCAGCCAAATGGGCCCACCCGTCAGCCTCCCGCAGCCAACTAGGCGAGGCCCGCCTGTCAGCGACCGCAGGGTGGATGTGGGTGCAGCGAGCCGACCGCAAGCCGAGCCGAGCCGAGCCGAGCCGCGTCCTAGTCCGAGTCGGACTGAGCTGAGCCAAGCTGCGTCAAACCCTGACCGTTTGATCTGAGCAGGCAGCGTCGGATGGCTGCCATATGGAACTCCTTTGAGCCGCGACTTCCCTCTCTCCCCTATATATATATAATAGTTAGGTTATTAATTTCTAGGGTTTTCTTTGAGCCAAATTTTGGAGAATTGCCATCTAGGGTTCCTTCATTTCCAGAAGCCATTGTGCATAGCTTCGGATTCCAAACGAGGCCTAGTTTCTTGTTTTAGAATGATATTGAGGTTAGCTTTCTAAATATATAAATTATTTTATTAAATTATGAGTATTAAATTCTAAAAAGTTCATAGAGTACAGCATGTCCGAAAATAGATGCGTCTCGATATTTTTGCGATTTTGGGAGAACTAGGAGTCATAATCATGAACCGTTTAAAGTTTCGAAAAGGTAATGATGAGATCATTGACATATGTTTTTAGCAGAAGTTAATTCGAAATATTTATATACTGTTAATTCTGTAGAACTTCTAGGTTAGAATTTAACCATCGGTGCACAATACGAAATTTGTATGTGCCATAATTTCCAAACAAATTTGAATTCGAATGAGCTATAAATTCCAGCATGTTTTTGATGCTGAAATCTACAAGAAAACATGCATAAAAGTTGAGTTTCTATCAGTTGACTTTTCAGTCAACAGATCGTCTCGATTTGCGTGCCAAGAGTCTCGAGTTGATAAAATTTAGTTTCTTTGGACGAAATTTAGAAATTAACCTAAAAATCAGAATAATAAGATTAAAATAGAATTTTAGATTATTTAGTCCAGAATTAAGTAAATTAAAATAAAATATATTTTGACATGGCAATTTTGTAATACATAGGCTATTTGGACTTGGACTTGGATTCTGACCCGTACTAGCTAATGATCACAGGTGAGTACATTCTCTGATAATTTTCATTATTTGATAATTTCTATAATTCAAGTATTTAGAAATGTTATTTCTGATTCTTGACACTGTGCTACACGAACTAGTATATAGATTGGATCTTTAGTCATGAGATGTTACATTGGTTATCGTATTGACATTGTACACGACATTGATATTAGACATTGATATTAGACATTGTATATGATATATTGGACATTAATCATGTATTGTGATGTGTCATGGTTGGATCCACAGTACTAGTTGGGGGCGAGAAAATTGCTAGTGAGAGATGTGATCAAATACCTATCGTACAAGTATAAAATCATGTTAGTGTTAATCATATACCTCACTTATGATTAGCCAGGCCATATAGCTCTCGTACAAGTTCCCAAGCCGATCATATTTTGAAACTATGATTTCATACACTTAGAATAGTTACAGTTCTCTATTTTAGTTCATATACTACATTACTCGTATATGATATTGTACTTTTTTTCTTTCATTTCATATATGCACTGACTGTACTATATTGCCTGTATCTTTATTTTTCCATTGCATTTATTTATTGTCTTCTCTCAGTATATAGCATCATCTATTTATTGTTTTATAGTCCTTATCAATTAACTGGAACTGTTATTTGAGATGTACTTTATTCCATCATGATTGGAAATATTTTTTCAGACTATGACTTAGAGGACTTGTTTTCCAGTATACTTGGAGATTGGATGTTATGGATTGCAGGTTAGATTATTCTGTTGTTTAGACTTGTCTTGTATTTTATTTATTTTCTTCGATATCTCATCGTGATTTAGTTTATGTGATTGAGTATTTCATATTATATTGTGATATTTGTGTCTCCTTATGGAGTTTGATATTCATGTGAGAGTGATTAGCTAGTATTGTGACCTAGACAGCGTTCTACCGCCGATGCTGCGGCGTAGGCTGGACGTACCCACACACTCGTGCCCCTATACCGGGTGCGGATCGTGACACTTTTTTTTGCTATTTATTTTATTATATTGGTTCTCGAGGAAGCTCAAAAATTCTTAAAATTTAAACTTTATTACCTGACCAGTATACCGATGGTATACTGTCTGACATATATTTGTTTTAATTTTTAATATAGACTTTCTCTATAAATAGCCCTTGATTTTTCTTTTTTTTTTATTTCTCTTTTCTCTCTCTCTCTTTTCTTCACCGTTTTTCTCTCGAGCTTGGAGCTTGGTCTTGAGACCTGGAGTATGGTTTTTAAACCCCTTCGTGGTGATGGAATATAAGGTTTAGGCTGGGAGCTCGCTTTAGGCAAGTACACCTTGCCGATTTCGTGAACTTCTCTATCATTTTCATTTTCTACAGCCTTGGTTGTTGCTATTTATCTTAGACGTGCTTTACTATTGTTGTTCATATCGTAATTTCTAGCCTTTTTACCATTTTGGTAAAATCTTATCATGTCCCTTTTTGGTGACTCGGTAGCAAAATTTAGGTACGGAGTTGTGATCGTGAGATTTAGTCCATATTGTGATATGAGACTTACCCTAGACTTGACTTCTTGTTAGACTTGGTTCTGGTAATTTTTGGGGTTTGATTTGGGTCCCAAAAATTGGACTTGACTTTAACCATGTTTATCCTTAAAAACCGGCATACTGACGGTATACTACAGTATACCAACGGTATACCGATCTCGACTAACATAGATTTCTAGATATTTTTGTGAACCTTATCGGCATACCGACGGTATACTACATTATACCAACGGTATACCGATCCTTGCCGGCATTGTTAACCGACTTCAGGATATTTGTCTTGACCAATATACCGACAGTATACTATAGTATACCGATGGTATACCGATTTGTTAGAATCCAGACTTGCTATGATTTTTCTATCTCTGGACCGGTATACCGACAGTGTACTGGATTGTACCGACGGTTTCGATCATGCTCTTTCTTTAGGAATTCTTAGTTTGTCGTGATTTTATTCTTCTGGCTTTTGCTTGGACACGTGTTGACTTGACCTAACTAGACATAAACTGTCATGGCTTCAGATGACTTGACTTAACTTGGCTTTACTCGGTTTCACTTGGCTTAGCCCGTCTACACATGTCATACCCCAGTACCGGAATACAGAGACGAACATGGTCAGCTACCCAGTAAAAGGTACTATACATCGTACGACAATCACGGCTATAATAAGACAAGGGGGTGCATGCTATAATCAAGTATCCTATGGTCAAGAACTTCTGTCTCAATCATTCAAACAAGAAAGAGTAACCATAGAGTATATATGATAAAGCAATAAGGCATCCCAAACGCTTTATCAAAATGTTCTATTGACCAGTTGTACAAAATAAGAAGCTGATAGAGTACTAAAAGTACAAGATGGTGATCAGCTGTAGTCTGATTTAATATGATCATGTAAGGAGACTATTGTCCAGATGTGCCGGCTAACAGGTGTCGGTGGCTAAATACCAAAAGTAAGAAAATGTACAACAACGAGCTGGGAAGAAGAAAACTCACTCGTTATCCTCTGCAACTATGTACCTGGTATGCGCCATGAGTTAGGGGATAGTAAGATGGATCCTCGGGTGCTGGATCAAAACCTGGCCATGCAAAATTAGTAGGGTTAGACCCCAAAAAGCGAGTACTACAAAGTAAGCACGAAATTGAGAAACAAAAATCCAAGGAATAATTGTAACAATAATACATAGGTTAATTATCGTAACTTAGGTCCATGGTATATCCTAGCGCAAAGGCCCAACCTTATAACCAAACAAGGACAAGATTGCACCATCACACTATCATAGTCTATTTCCCTCGGTTACTAACCAAAATAATACAATTACAACCAAGTCTATTTTTTTATATCGGCCAATCACTTCTACGACTTGCTTTTTGTGGAGTCTGAGGTTATCTCAGAAATAATACATAATAGGTATCCTCAGATCAAACCATTACTGAATATGAGCTAACCGAGCCAAATAAGAAATATACATGCACTTGTAGGATGCACTAGTCCCCCGTAGGGCCACTGCGGTAAAAATATGGTATTAGCGGTTACACTTTTAGTTACCTAATTAGCCCTATATTGTATTCAAAATCTCAAGACGTGGTCACATAAGAATTTCTCTTAAGATGTCGTACAAAGTATGGACACGCTAGATACGAACCCATGGAAGTTCAATCTGGATTCACCCAAGTGTGTATGCAACATTCAATCAACATCCTAGCCACGCTTTGGTAGTTGACTCGCTTACTATGTTCGTGTTGGGGAAAAGTATCATGTATATTTAATATCACGCATTCCAGAGATTTGGAGGCATTCTCGATGCACAACACAAATATAAATCCCTTAACACGTGACACCGTATGTCGCTCCTCGACGCACATACGATCATATATATTTTCAGGTAATAATTTGTATTAGCACGGATACAGTATTCGAGTCAAATTACCAATTATACATTGGGTCACATGAATCAAGATCATATTGTAATATGAAGATTATGTCATGCACATACCCGGTTAGTCACTATCTACTAAGTCTGGTTCATACTAAAATCTCAGTTCAACTCATGCCATATTCATAGGCAATCTTAGCTCATGGTTATGTCTGGCACGAGGTCTGGTTACTAAATCCATTCTTTCTTAAAATCATAACACTAGCATTAACTCAAATATAAATCATAAATGAATAAGAAAATATTCAATCAAACAATCAAGGCCGCATGAGTCTCTAGGCCGCATATGAAGACAGGGTCGCATATGTCTCTAGGCCGTAGGGAAAATCCTGGCCGCATATGAAGTCTGGGCCACATGCTCAGGGTTTAAGTCTACTCCTTGGGACAAGCATTGAAGTGACGGCCAATAAATAAAGTATCAGTGATGTGACATAAAGTGAATGATGTGACTGAGGTGACAATATAATAAATTATGTCAAAGAGAAAGGACAAAGCCAAAAAAATAAGTGCCAATAGTTCAGAGTCATGCATCCAAGAAAGGTGGTCGCATGCTTTGCTTGCCGCATATGAATCATGCCATGTGGATTTTTCTCTTGGACTTTAGTGAATTTCTCATTCGTTCAGCGAGTTAAAATATAAGAATCTTAATGACACTTGTGTAAAATAAGCAGTCATGCTTCCAACAAGATGGACGCATGTTATAAGTATGCGACAAAAAGTTCAGGCCGTATAACCCTCTCATGCTGCATAGCACTCTCTCTCGCATATAATGCTGGCCGCATGAGCACTTTGTCTTCTCCAATAGCAACTCGGCCATTGTGAAAGCCCTAAAAACCAAAAATTGTTTTGACCATAAAATCCTCATTTTAAATCCAAATGAAGTGAACCAAAAGCTAAAATACTTGAAATTGAAAGCTCTATCATGTAGCAAAAACTAATTTTCAAAAATAAATGTTAAATAGATCAAAACTAAGAAAAACTCATGAAGTCCATAAAAACTCTATGTTAGAAATAAAGATCTGTACTAATCCATCCAACGAATTCGAAAACTCCAAGTTCTAAAAGTGTCTAAAATCATACAAATAGCATAATAAACAATTAATAGGGTAGGTTTCTCTATTTCTCATGCAATGTGTACTTGCCTATGGAAAGGGGAGAGGAAACACAAGAAAGACAAAGAAAATGAATTAATGAAGAGAACGAATGAGATATTGGCTTATGCATGGTAGGGTTGAGGGTTGAACCAATGGCTCTTATTACTTGAACCAACCTACAAAATAAACCATGATCCAGGTTAAACCAAAGAATGGGTCTAGTCTCCCTGCACATGCAACCATGCTAAAATAAAATACGTTTCAAATACGTATATCGAAAACAGGGAGTAACAACACGGGATGACATGATTGACTGGACTTGACTTTACATGGCTTCATCAGACATGGCTTAACTTGGTTTCACTTGGCTTCACTTGGATGGACTTGGCTTTATTTGGTTGTACATGGCTTTACCTAGCTTCACATGGCTTTACCTGGCTTCACTTGGTTTCACATAGCTTGGTTCTTGTTGTGGCTTACCTGAGTTCGTTTGTGCAATGTATATTAAAAGTTGTTTATATTACTATTAGAACTTTTTTTGTTGCATCATATCTAGGATGGATTCTGCAGATTGTCATACCCAGATTCATACAAGAAAAAGCTAGGGGTTATTAACTAGAGATTCACTTAGTACATGGCTAAAGATTTTTCTAGATTGAATATAGTCCCAGTTATTCATATTATTATCTTGTGGAGTATCTTGTGGAGTATCCAGTGGTGTATCTTATGGAGTATCTTGAGGAGTATTTGTGGCTGGTTTGTGCATATAGATATTCTAGACATATTGTTGTGGCATGCAATCAGAAGGAACCCTAGTATCACATTACATTATAATTGTTAGTAATTAGGTTTATGATAACCCTAGTTAGTTAAAGTACCAAACCGTACTTATTTGATTTGCCATAATTAATGGATGATGGTTAGTCTAGTATTTACATGATCACACCTTTACTTTCTGCACTTGTTATCCTATTTTGCTTATCACTTCCGGATATATCTCATTGTAGGTTTATAATATTTTTTGTATTATCCTGAGATTATTACATTTAGTCTTTACTTTCAGTAATTTTATTACTTGAGCTGTTGGTTTAAGTTCCTAGATTGGCTTCCTTTATGGAACTTGCTATTTAGGGTCTGACCCCACTGGTTTTGTATGGCCAGATCCAGTAGCAACACCGGAGGATCTTTCGTACTTTTCTGAGGATAGTTACCACCAGGAGCACCAGATCAC
The DNA here is from genome assembly GCA_036927795.1 of Iris macrosiphon. Lineage (NCBI taxonomy): Eukaryota > Viridiplantae > Streptophyta > Magnoliopsida > Asparagales > Iridaceae > Iris > Iris macrosiphon. Next base: position 105,430,131 of record JAYESA010000012.1, on the reverse strand, counting down.
TTGAGTGTATTTTCTTACTTTCCCACTTTGATGTACATTCTTCTTTTGTTGGCGTTTAGCCACCGAGCACATATTTTGGTTTGATCAGTTAGCCTACGGGCAATAGCATGATTGACATATCCTAGGGTTAATCATGTATGACTTAGATTCTGGCTAGTTTATTTATTTTGTGTCACTAGCATCATGATCATCTGTATATTATTATTTCAGACGCATTACTATTATATTTTATCTGATCTTACATCTTATTATTATTTCTGTTATTTTTGTGATTGAGACACTAGGGTTTATTGGACCTAGGCTTGACTGCTGGTTTGTAGTAGTGACCCCTTATGTCTTACAGCTTAACCGTATATGCGGAATACCAGTGTGCTCTAAGTATACGTTACTGGCCTAATCAGTCCCGCTCTCCAGTATTTTGGTTTTTGGGTGTCACGACCCGCACCCGAAATAAGGGCACGTACAGTGAGCAATGCCCAGCGTATGCCGCAGCACCAACGGTAGAACGTTGTCTGGGTCAAACATACCATCTAATATCACACACAATATGTATAGGGTACCTGTCAATATCATCGTAACTCCAAAAGGAGGAACAATATGATATATGGTAATGGTAAACTATACTCAATTATAATGTCAAACTAAGGACGATAAAATACGATGTGGAATAAGGAAGATGAAATAAGAATCACAAATACTATCACAAGTCCACAATAATATATACATGCCAAAAAGTCTCAATAAAAGCCTAATACATGTCTAAATAATGAGTCTAGGCCTCCTCAACATCTGGTACTAGGTCCTCCTGCTCTGAGGGAGTATCCTCTAATGGTATGCCTTCCTACGGCCCGTAGTAGGTGGGATACTGGTCCACAAGCCAATCATCTAAAAAATAGATCCAGTCAGGATTAGAGCAAAGTACATACCTCTGAAAGCAGTTCCAAATACATAATCAAGCTTATATAATAGATAATAGAAAATAATACAAGATAACTAACCATCAGAATGGAATAAACTATAGTGAACATGTAATATACTGGAATGAAGAACAGAAAATATGAATATCTGTAATTTAAATGGAAGTAGATAATAGTAACTACTGTGCCATAGAGTATAAGCTTATTATATAATCTTTTTGGGTTTAACACGAATACAATATGGTAACTCGATTACACGTGTGATATGTAATCGACATATGCACGAATACACTTGGGCTTGATCACATAACCAACTTCTACTCTCCCATCCCCAACCAATACCAATGGATCCAATCATGACACGTTACAAACACGAATATGGACATACTGAGCATGAGCAGTGTGTGAACACAAAGTACACTAAAATCAATATTTGATACACACGATGAAATACATGTGAAGGAGTATCCACTGAATACGGTAATGGATAATATCTCCTGACAGAATCCATATAGTACTAGTCCATGTAATCACTGTGTCAAAATTAAGTATACAGTTCTAGAACATATGATATATACACTATCATGAAGTAAAAACTAACAGAGAGATATACTCGCCTCTGGTCCTGAGCAAAAGATGTAACTTGGTATCCGATTTGGTGTCACACATACACCTATATGTGAATATCAAGTCAATGGGTGTACAGAAAAAAATAAGCTATAAATGTACTAAATATGATATTCTAGGGCATTTTTAGGTTTGAACAATGTTCTAGGTCCACTTTAAGGTTTTAGACTCATACGAGCTATTAATAAGCTACTAAAAGTCAATACTAGCTAGAATAGTTAATAACACTAATAACTATACAATGAAATACTCTATGTATCTATATATACTAACTAACAGTTACTCAAAGTGACTGACACTAATATTCATGATATAATACCTACTGATATCAGTACTTATGAATAACTGATACTACATAATTCATATCTATACACTGATTGACATTCACTTACTACACTAGCTGATACATAATACTGACACTAGCTAACTATCAGTTAACTGATACACTAATATGAGATATACCTATAATGGCCTAACTGTAACCAACTACATCTAGCTGTTAGCTAAGAATGACAGATAACTCAAACTACTGCTACGGATGTTCAATCTCTGGTAACTCCATTTTGTTAGACCTGAACATCACAAGTTAGCACTGCTAACTAACCATATTGCACACAAGTATCAGACTCTCTCTCCTGGATACTCTACTGATGCTGCTACTAGTAGTGACTAGATGCTACCTTGCAGTGCTAAGACCACACTTTATTCTTGAACATGGCCTCCTACTGATGCTGTATTTTATTTTCAGACCAATGCTCCCATGTGGACCTGCGCACACAGACACAAGTATCATATTTTCTCTAGCACAACATATTGAATGCTTGTACATCAGTGCACAACCCCACTGCTATGCAATCTCTGCAAACACTTGCACTAATGAATGAAACTACTTATCCTCACACCACTCACAACCACAACTAATAACTCATAACACAGATAACCAAACTCCTATCATCACCTGACACCTTATAACAACCCCCATAACAACTCTTGCTGTTAAATGATGCCAGGCATTGCTTGATGCCAATACCCCTCTTTATTTGCTGCTGTTGTTGCTCTGTCCCTACTTCCTTAAACTCAACTTCTCATCAAACTACTACACCCGATCCTAATACATGATACACAAGGGTGTATCATACACTGCTACTCCTAATACTACTTGCTGGACTGACACCCTCTCACCTAACTCACTTCTAAGTGTCAGTCCAGCATCTGCAACTCCTCTAAACCAACTAATATATCCCAGTATCACTCACTGTGACATCTCTGATACCTTCAATTAACACCACCTTCAATCACAATATTTCACCCCAGCCTGCTCGAGTCCAACCACCCAGCAGCTACTCATCCCAGCACCATAGTGTGACCAACACACCAACTCTCATACTCAGAGAATAAGACACACACACACACACACACACACACACACACACACACATATATATATATATATATATATCACCTAGGGAGAAATATCTAGGAAAATATGATACAAAATCAACCAACTAACCAAATTCTACCAATTCACCAAATTAATATTCCTACATGCCAAATACTCATAATTATACTATTAAAATTTGCCAAAATGGAAAATGAAGAGCAATTATATAAACACACCAAAATGGCCTCCGTATCACACGGTATCACACCGTATCGCGATACGGTCTACACGTATCCATTTGTGGATACGTACCTAGTCCCACAATCCGATCTAAGTCTAATTATATCTAATTGGTCTTATGACACATAATTGTGTGTTAATCTCGTAATTTCCTCAAACCATATATAAAAACCTATGTTGAATCCATATTTGGTGTCCAAATAGTCTAAAACTTGTCCCTATAGGTAGCCTATGCCAATGTGATAGTTCCTAGAGGTCTCATGCATGATTTAGAAGCTAGAATACGAAAAAAAAATTCAAAAATTACCAATTGGGAGATGAATTTCCAATAAAAACCAAAGTGGACACGATCCAGACATGATCTGCTTGGCACAAGTTCCTTTTCCTAGTTCTTCTTTCCAATCCAAGCTCCAATGCTCCTTGCTAAAGGGAATGAGAGAAAAGAATAGAGGTAAAATAAGAAGAAATTGATGGAGGGAAGGAAGGAAAGGAAATTGGGGATCAAAATTCTAGATCTAAAATAAAGAAATAAATAAAGATGAGAGAGAGAGAAGACCTCCCTATAGGGGCCGACCACTTTTACCTTCTCCAAGCAACCTTGCATTGTCCAATTTACCCTCTAATGGTGAATTATGAGAAATAATTAAGGGTGATAATTTTGGGAAGTTTCTACATTAATTCTAATTAGTCTAATCCCCCTAATTAATTAATGAGGATGTGTATAATGAGTTTGGATCCAAGCTAGGCTCACTAGTTGTCATGACAAGTCTAATTATTGGATTAGTCTCTAACAAAATAATTAATACAAGTCACATATAGGTTATAGCTCGCTAATAATTCAATAATTAATATAATCATCAAATAAATACTATAACACACTGATATTAATATTTATTCCTAAAATTATTTACCTATGCCAAATTACCAAACTATACCTAGGTGGAAAAGTGAGGGTGACATGGGACGTAACATGGGGAGATAGTTTTATGTACTCACCTTATGAATGCAATTCCTCTGCCAAGATCTCCTTCTTAACCTTCTACATGGACAAACTGTTCACCAACCATCGATAACCATCCTTCTCACACAACTCTGATGTGGGGTATAACTGAACCAACCACAAGCTACCTGGCATCTCTAGAGGAAAGTACTCCAGTCTTGCCCATGATCCCTATCAGATATGTTGGAATGCAGGTCATGCACTCTCTAGAATAGGCCATAATCGCATCTATAGAAGCTCCCCACTCAACGATAATGACCAAACTTTTATCCTTCCATAAATACTCGATATTTCATAACTTTTTAAAGGACGACCAACACAACAGCAAAATAACAACCTCGACACCGAGCTCCTGCTCATCCCCCTGCTACACTTTCCATCCCATAGCTATGTCCGATAGTCAACGGAGCAAAGAGATCACTCTAATATGACCTCCACCGTCCTACTTTTCTAGAATCTCGAACTTTTTATCACGCCTTTGTACTTACATCCTCTTTGTAATCCGATCTAACGATGAGTTCAATATAATTTTTTCCAATCTCTGATCATGTCTCTTGAGCACAGAAATAAGGTGGCGATTTTACTGGAGAAGAAATTCTCCTACAAAGAAAAAGTGGTGACGCAATTCGACACGTTATTAATGGAAAATAGCACCGATGCCTTGATCGTAGATTTTGATCAATCAAATTTTTAATGGACGGTCTGAAAGGACCATGTTGGCCAACATAGAGTACCTCGCTATAGAAGCATGGAAATTTTTTGGACCATGCGTCAAACTACTAAGTTAGTGAAGTGACACGACCAGCACCCGGTTTAGGGACACGAGTGCGCAGGTACGTCCAGCCGACGCCGCAGCATCGGCGGTAGAACGCTGTCTAGGTCATGATACTAACTAAGCAATCTCACACGAGCATCCAATCTCCATATGGAGGCACGGATGACAATATAAAAGAACAACACATACTCAATCACATAACCACAGCACGATAAGGAATTGAAGAAATAAAAAGAAATACAACACAAGTCTAATGTAAAAATCTAACTCAACAATAAATCCAAGTCTCAACAAAATGCCGGAGACAAATCCGGTACCAATTAAACTACTGAAGGAAACTAACTAGATATCTAGTGATTCCGGCTAGACCTCCCGGAATCATGACTGCACTACTAAAACCAAGTCTGTAGCTACTCACCCTATGGTCCACAACTGTCGAATACCAGTCCTCTAGGCATAGTCTGGAAAATGTTTTCCAGTCAAGAAAGAGCAAAGTACATCTCTAAATAGCAGTTCTATATCAATGATATAAACTATGTAGCAGTATATAGATGGAAATATACAAAATGTATGTATAGGTACAAGAAATATACAATAAAGGATATACTGGAAATACTGTAAGTAAATACAGGAAAGGAAACAATATGTCAATGAGCAAGAATACTATGACTAAGTGTGTGAGTACTAGCTTTAACATGTGATCGGCTTGGGACTGGTAAACTCATTACATTGGTTAGCGATCATCCTTGAGGTCAGGCTAATCCGTAGGAATAGCTATGATGCAAGTAATAGTCAGGCTAACCATATGTAACAGTGATGAGGCATGTAATGGTAAGGCTGCACCGACGTGAGGCGTGGGTGAGCTATGATGCATGTAGAGTTGGGTATGATCACATATCTACACTAAAATACTCCCCACCCCCGACTGGTATAGTAGATCCAATCATGGTACGCTATGGCACGGGATTCCCTAGGGAGGTAGCAAATCTCCCCGAAAATCAGTGTCTGTACATGTACAAGATATCAATGAAACAAGACTTGTACAAGCTACACCATAAACAAGGAATAACATCTCATGACGAGATTCGTATATACCAATCCGTGTAACCATCTTGTCAAGAGCATGGATATTTATACTAGATACAGTGAATATAGGGGATATCATAAATAATAAAGTAATCAGAGAATGTACTCGCCTTGGGTCCTTAGCTGGTAAAACCAATGTCCTGTCCCAGAGTATCGTCTGGAGGATCCAACAGTCCTATAAACATATAATAAACAATACAACATTTGTATCAGATGCTACACTAACACAACTCAAATACATAACTCAGGGCTATGTCAGGTATGGCACTGGTCAATCTAAGGTCATTGTGCGTCAGGTTGCACGGCGTCGCGTTTGCAATTGCTAGGCAAGACAGACGATCAAAACGGTACGAGGCTTGCCAGTACGTCAGTGTACGTGTGGCAATCTGCTAACAGTTCACAGGGTCATAGGTCAGGTGTAGTTACGGGGTGTCCGTATTTACACTCGGGTCATCTAGTAGAGATATATAAATATACATATCTTTAACTAACATATATACTTACAATATATATATATATATATATATATATATATATATATATATATATATATATATATATATATATATATATATTAGTTGAACAATATATATATATACACATATACACCAAATTTATATATATTAAAAATATACTAAGTGTTTATACAAAATATTTATATACACATACAAATTAACAAATACATACATAGACTAATTATATATATACACATATATACCAATTAAAATACAATACTATATATATTATATAAAAATAAACCAATATATATATATAAATCTATATACCAATTAGCTTTAATACATACATATACATACATATATATATATATGTATACCAATTTTATATATATTAAAAATATATTAAGTATATACAAAATATATACATATACATATACCAATATTACATACATACATTATACATATTTATATATACACTATACATATACATTAAATACATACTATACATTACATTAAATACATACTATATATTACATTATATATTAAGGAGGGAAGAAGGAGAGGGACTCACCGGGGGTGGTGGTTCCGCTCGCCGGAGGGGAGAGGCTGAGTTGGCTGGACCCCAGGCCGGAGTCGAGGGGACTAGCCGGAGGTCACGGTAGTGAACGGGAAGGAGGAGGCAGGGGCTTCGGGTGAATGTCGATGGTGAAGGTGCTGCTCGTGGCTGGGGCTGCCGTGGCCCAGTGGTCGGCTTCGGCTGACAGGCGGTTCAGGGATCAGGGAGAGTCGGGTCGGCAAGGAGGGATCGAGCACAGCGGTGCAGCTCCAACGTGCTAGGCTCGGGTCGAGGTCGGGGATCTCGTCGGGAAGACGAAGTCGAGGGTGGTGGTGTAGGCGCTGCTACTTGTCGTCGGCGGACTGGATCGAGGTGAGGAGGAGGAGGGTGCAGGAGGAGACAGGGAAGAAGCAGTAGCAGCCAAGGTTGGCTCGATCCGATAGGAGGTGGTGGTCGCAGTCGGAAAGGAAACTCCAGGCAATGGAGCGGCTGCTCTGCGGGGAGCGGGGTCGGGCTCTGCAAGGAGTGAGCAGGTGATGACGATGGCGTCGGTGAAGGAGCTAGGAGGGAGGCCGGGGAGAATGAGAGAGCAGGGGGTCGGAGTTGCAGGCCGGGGCTGAGGGATGAGGCTGAGCGGGTCGAACGGCACTCGGCGGGCTGACCGGAGCTCGGCCGGGTGATCGGGTGGTAGGGGAAGAAGTGGTATGTTTTGGTGTTGGTGATGGTTTGTGTTGTGTGAAAATATATATGGAGGGTGGGTTTCTTTTGTATGGGGAGGATGATGTGGCTCCCTAGAAATTAGGGCCGGCCAATATTGGGATAGGGTTTCTTGGGAAGAGGTTGAGGGAATGTGTAAGGGGATTGTGTGGTGGGGATGGCTCCATTTTAAATGGAAGGCCTAGATTCAACATGAATAAAAATACAACAAAAAGGAGGAGGGAGAGATTAGGTTGACTAGTCAAGATAGGGGGTTGTTTTCCTTCATTTGGTTAAACCAATTGGATGGTGACACATCATTGCAATTTTGTAATTAAGTCCCCAACAAATAGAAAATTATATAGAAATGGGTTTCTGAATTTAATTAATTAAAACTAGATACACTTGGCGTTCTAAAATTAATTAGGAATACATGGGGCCAAAATTATGTCGGGTTATCAATATCATTAGTGTATAAGACTCAGAACAGAATATTACCCTAATTTGGGTCGCACGAAAAATAGGCCAAGATTGCCTCCAATTTTGATTGGAACGCACAACGATACAAAGTCAAAATTTACTTAGAATTTAAATAAACGTCCACGAAGATTTTTGTGCGGCTAAATTGAAACACAAGAGAGCATAATTATGAGTTACAAAAATGGCAGAATGGAAGGCGGGCATGTCTAGGGCAAGGTTGTGAAATTTGTTGGAAGGTAAAAGCTAGGATAGCGCTCCAAATATCGAAGCAACGACAACGTGCAACAATTAAATAAATTATGGGAATTAATTACGACATTGAATAATTAAATTCTAAATAAACGATTAAACACATAATCCCCATAATTCTGTCAGGTGTTCGTCTAGTGGGCCTCTAGGTCAAGTCTACCAGCTCAGACACTAAGAATACAGTATATAATAATAATATTTAATTACACATCTCACGAATCTATTTAATTTAAATATACCTATAATGAAATCATTTAATATAAATATTAATAGTTTATAAAAAGTCTAAAATACCCCTGTTTTCAGAATGTGGTAGTGACAATTCTACCCTCCTTAAAAGAATTTTGTCATCAAAATTTAAAATCCTCATAGTAGTGTCTATACTATTTTCCACCAATAGTTAAATTCACCAACCCACATAATCCTGATATAATCCACCTTGTCATTTCACGAATTTCAAAAATTCTGAAATTTATCGTATCAATGAAAAATCCTCGAATTAAAAGCAGTCTCCATTTTCCTCACAATTTCCTCCAAAATTTTAAGTTAATTAAATAATCGAAATTTGACATCCAATCCTCTAATTCACTTAATACACAATAAGACTCCCATCTAAAACACAATCCATAAATCCAACCCTTCAATTTAATTAATCCATTATATTCATAAAATTGGAAATGTCATCTGAAAAGTTTTGAATTTAAACACCAATCCGTTAATGATTTTTACTCCTCAATTTAAATCCAATCAATGCATATTCAAAATTTAAATCCTCATCCCGAGAATTGAATTCGACACAATCCCATTAACGATTTTATTTTCTGATTCCCTTTTTCCTCAGAATACTCAACAATGCGATACTTACGGAATCTTCAAATGCAACATTCATAATATAAAATTTTAAATTCCTATCTTGCAATCAAATAGATATAATAATAATTTTCCAAATTTTCTCAATTTTAATAACCAAATTCTATCATATCATAACCTTCCTAGATTAATAAATCCTCAATTTTGCCATGTTAATTTCTTAACTCTCTATTTAAATTAATGTTTATCCTCGAATTTCAATCATACCTCAATCTTCGTAAAATCAATGATCCATCAATTCTGTTATATTAACTCCTTAACTCTTTATTTAAATGAATGCTTATCCTCAAATTTTAATCGTCTTGTCCCTTTTGTCAAGTCATAACCTCTTCATAGATCTTTGCTATGGTCAAAACCCCAATGATCATGGTCTAAGAAAATTTTTACCTACAGTCATACAATATACAACTTAGAGGAAACATGCATGGTTATGGTCTGTTTTATCATGGTATTACATTCTCTGTCAGGGTGTACTACTAACTACAATCTAACAAGAAAATTACGAATACAAGCCACGGTACTAGGAAATCAATCAATCAGAAGACGAAAACAATCATGAGAAAAAGAAGGAACCTGCTAACGTATTTCTTGCGGTATATTCTATCTCTAACATACTCTTAACTCTGGCACATTCACTAACTAATTCCTATTCCTGTACACTGGTACCCATATCAACTAATCATTAATCCACAAGATCCATGAATACATCCATATTGCACATTCCTGTCTATTAATACCAAAATCTGATACTAAGAACCTCTAACACAATTATAGGTCAAATGATGCATGTAAAGTTTGATACCTCTATCTCTTTAGGTACCTCTGTTTTACTATAAGTACACCCACTGCTAGTTCTCGTTCCTACTACAATTGTCTATACTATTTGTTCTTATTACTTAAGTGCACGTCAAGTGCAACACCATCCTAAGTGCTGTTCTCCCTAATACAACTCTAGATGGATACCCAAGTCAGTCTGCAGTGTCCTCTCAATCATGCTCTAGTCAACAGATCCTTACACATGTATATCATCTACTCATATACTAATATATATATTTCTTACCCAACGAAAAAAATTTAATCCTCAAAATGAGATCATCAAAGTTTAACTTCTCGAACAATTTAAAATAAAAGACATATACTTCCTCAAAAGTCAAATACTCAACATCGAATAAAATTTTAATCACTTCTAAATCTTTATAGCTTGACTATGTTTATTGAATCAAATTTGGAATCCTCAAAATTTAATAACATAGAATCTCAACTCCTCAAAATCCTTAAAATTGAAATTCATTTCCACTCTTCAAATTTTAATCCACAAGCATACATATAAATACTAACAGTCTCTAATACTCAAGGAGCACTCAATACATCTATTGTCTACAACTCCCATCTGGGTACTAAAATTGAACTGCCCGAATTAATTACACTATTACTCCCGATGATTCAGTTATCATCACACATATTTTCTTTCATGATTTTCAATCTATATCAACTGGTATATCGTCTAATTATCATCACGCAA